>CM019072.1:122278760-122580333 GCA_009667805.1 Leptobrachium leishanense | reverse complement strand
CGGATATAATAGTTATTATGGATAACAGAATATTCCGGATATAATAGTTACTATGGAGAACAGAATATTCGGATATAATAGTTACTATGGGATAACAGAATATTCCGGATATAATAGTTACTATGGGATAACAGAATATTCCGGATATAATAGTTACTATGGATAACGGAATATTACGGATATATTAGTTACTATGGATAACAGAATATTCCGGATATAATAGTTACTATGGGATAACAGAATATTCCGGATATAATAGTTACTATGGATAACGGAATATTCCGGATATAATAGTTACTATAGGATAACGAATATTCCGGATATAATAGTTACTATGGGATAACAGAATATTCCGGATATAATAGTTATTATGGGATAACAGAATATTCCGGATATAATAGTTACTATGGGATAACAGAATATTCCGGATATAATAGTTACTATGTGGGAGAACAGAATATTCCGGATATAATAGTTACTATGGGATAACCCTCCCGATCGGGAGGGAGAGGGATCCAAAAGGATCCCTGCTCCCTTTCAGATGATCTCCCGGGATTGCCTGAAAATGACCTCATCGCGCCATGACGTCGGGAGGGGTATAAATTCGGCGTCTGACTTCAAGGAAGTCAGAACGCCGCGGGACCCCGGACAGAGAGGTAGGTAAGTATCTCTCTGGGGGCTCCCGCAAGCAGAGGATGTGTGGGGAACATCCCCCGCATATAGCGGGAGTCAATGAGGACGTTCCCCACAAGTCACCCGCAGGGGAAGGGTTAATCTAACATAATATCAGTCCCAGCTTTCATCTTCTAAATATGAGCCATTTCCGGGCAGGTACAACACATATAGTTGTCGGTAACCCTCTGGCCTCCAACAACATTGTAGTCTTAGGCAGGGCCGGCCCAAGCCACTGTGCTGCCTGGAGCAATGGATAAAAAAAACAACATACATGAGCTCCAGAGCTCCACAGCAATAATACTCAGTAATGTGCGGTGTGTATGACCGTATCACAGAGCTCCACAGCAATAAAACTCACAGTAATGTGCGGTGTGTATGAGCGTATCACAGAGCTCCACAGCAATAATACTCACAGTAATGTGCGGTGTATATGACCGTATTCAGAGCTCCACAGCAATAATACTCACAGTAATGTGCGGTGTGTATGACCGTATCACAGAGCTCCACAGCAATAATACTCACAGTAATGTGCGGTGTGTATGACCGTATCACAGAGCTCCACAGCAATAATACTCACAGTAATGTGCGGTGTGTATGACCGTATCACAGAGCTCCACAGCAATAAAACTCACAGTAATGTGCGGTGTGTATGAGCGTATCACAGAGCTCCACAGCAATAATACTCACAGTAATGTGCGGTGTGTATGACCGTATCACAGAGCTCCACAGCAATAATACTCACAGTAATGTGCGGTGTGTATGACCGTATCACAGAGCTCCACAGCAATAATACTCACAGTAATGTGCGGTGTGTATGACCGTATCACAGAGCTCCACAGCAATAAAACTCACAATAATGTGCGGTGTGTATGACCGTATCACAGAGCTCCACAGCAATAAAACTCACAGTAATGTGCGGTGTGTATGAGCGTATCACAGAGCTCCACAGCAATAATACTCACAGTAATGTGCGGTGTGTATGAGCGTATCACAGAGCTCCACAGCAATAATACTCACAGTAATGTGCGGTGTGTATGACCGTATCACAGAGCTCCACAGCAATAATACTCACAGTAATGTGCGGTGTGTATGACCGTATCACAGAGCTCCACAGCAATAATACTCACAGTAATGTGCGGTGTGTATGACCGTCACAGAGCTCCACAGCAATAAAACTCACAGTAATGTGCGGTGTGTATGACCGTATCACAGAGCTCCACAGCAATAAAACTCACAGTAATGTGCGGTGTGTATGAGCGTATCACAGAGCTCCACAGCAATAATACTCACAGTAATGTGCGGTGTGTATGACCGTTTCACAGAGCTCCACAGCAATAATACTCACAGTAATGTGCGGTGTGTATGACCGTATCACAGAGCTCCACAGCAATAATACTCACAATAATGTGCGGTGTGTATGACCGTATCACAGAGCTCCACAGCAATAAAACTCACAGTAATGTGCGGTGTGTATGAGCGTATCACAGAGCTCCACAGCAATAAAACTCACAGTAATGTGCGGTGTGTATACTCATACACTGTATGGTCATACACACTGCACATTACTGTGAGTTTTAGCAGCCCTTGCTCTCTGTATAGGGCATATAAATAAATAGAAAGCATGTGCTTTATACAGAGAGCAAGAGCTGCCTTAAACACATATAGATATAGTTTGCTTTTTATGTAGGTGTGTAACTTAGAGTGTGAGCTGCCTTATATACAGACATATCCTTTGTATAGGTATATAGGGCAGCTTTGTATGAATTACCTGTCACTTTCTGTATGAGGCAGCTCTGGATTCACACATTTCATACAGACCAGCTTCAGATCCCCCCTCCCCCACTGAGCAGCTTGTGCTGCACCTCACACTTTTCACTGGGGGGAAGGAAGTTTCCCCGTGTTTTCCGGGTCCTGGCTCTCTCCCCTCACCCTATTAGAGGCAGGATGAGAGAGAGATCTCTCCAAACCCCAACAGATGTATTTACTCACCGGCTGCTGCTCTGCCTCAGTGAGCTGCGGAGGGGACCTGACACTGATGATCCGGCATGTACATCAAGGCCTAAATGGCGTCCGTTGCCACCTGCGCTATGCGTGTGCAGTTCGGTGCGCACCTACTTCGTGTCTTGGACTATTGATCACAAATCAATGCTACGACGGACGTTAAACTGTGCGGCGACACGGACGTGATGACTGCGTTCGTCTGACAGGGGCCTTAGTTGAAGCACCTTTGCAGCGGTCACAGTCTGTCAGGAATCCAGCCGCAGACTGCCGCGTGCCGGCCGCACCTGAAACCTCGGCAACACATACCTGACATCCCTGCAACTCTGCAAGGACTCTAGCCCAGGTTTTTAGAGGTCTGGTCTACCAACTCCGGATCCCACATCCCGCGCCTATTTTGCCGTGCCGGACCAGTGCACAGGTGTGATCCTTGGGAGGGTAATTTCAGCTCATGAAAAGGAAGCCACGTGTGAGCCTCAATGCTTCCGCACTGGACAGCGGCAGGTGAAGCGTTTGACTGGGGCGTAACAGCTTGTAAACCGTAACGCAGACGTCCTAAGGCGAGCTCAGGGGGGACAGAAATGTTCCGCGGAGCAGACGGGGAAACGCTCGCTTGATCTTGATTTTCCATAGGAGGATCGAGCTTTGTAGCACTGAGCACACTAACTGCGCTCAGCGAGGCGGCCACATGGCGTCAGAGGGGAAGGAACGTTCACGCTCACAGACGTTCCCTCCGCTCTCTAAATCCCTCGTATGACGGCAGCCTAAGACCAGGGCCGGCCCGACAATGCAGCAGTTTGGAGCAATTGCTCCAAGCGGCGAATTTTGGGGCAGCATATTTGTGCGCTGCACTATTTTCTTTATCAGTGCGGCGCCAGGATCTCCAGTAGGTCGGCGCGTGCTGTGACTGCTGAGTGTCTGACTGCACTCACACACAGCGGCCACGAGGTGGAGAGCGGCGGGAGACACATGTGGGCGGGCCGGATCTCAGCAGCCGAGCACGAGGAGGCACGCAGCAGCTCGACTCTGTCAAGGCAGGATATTCCCCACCGGCAGCAGCGGCACAAAGAAGCTGCATGGAGACCCAGCATTACCCCAAAAGCCGTGCACTACGACGGACGCCCGCGTAGTGGCCTGTGTGCGTGTTGACGCAACGCATTTGCGATGTCCATAACGTTGACTCTCAGAAGTTTTTTTGGTCTGGCTGAACCTGTCATTTAATTATAATTAATTTTGTTTCCCATAATTCCCTTTTTTGTTTTACATCCGTCAAAAAAACTGTGTGGTGTCTACAGAGTCTTCCGTCAGTACGTCCGTCCGTTATGCAGCATGCAGAGTGCGCTCAGACTGCGCTCGTCTGACATTAGCCTTAGAGTGAAGGGTCTGAACGCTAATGTCCATCGCAGGCCCGGATTTGCACCTCAGGAGCCTGAAGACACAGAAATGGGGAGCCCCCCCCCAAAAAAAAAACTTAACACAAATGCTAACATTACTAAATACATTTTCACTTTGGGACAAACTAAAAATATCGAAGAAAAAAAATCTAAAAACTGAAAATCAGCTTCTCTCTTTCCTCAAGAAGGAGCAGAATCTGTGGCGTTAGTGCTGCTCATAGTGTGCGTTTTTATGTAAAAGCATATATAGCCTCTGCCAGAGAAAAAAATAATCACATTTTGCATTTACTTTTTTATTTTTCCACATTACATGATCATGTTTGTACCATTAGACCAGACTCTGACCTTTCCAATGACACTCACTTAACCCTGTGCGCTGTACAATTCAGAGATGCAGGTTCCAAAGCCCCCCTGTCTCTCCTCACTGCAGCGCCACGGTATAGTTCACTGCTTGCTGCGTGACACACACCCTGATTTATACACAGGTAAGGTATAATTATTTGTCGCAGAATTTAATGAGGGTTTTGTTTCTTCTCTCTGCAGCCGATCCCGGGAAATTAATAAATGATGGGATTCGTTGCTTTATGGCCGGATTCTTCATATTCTCCGGTGAAATTTATTCTTTTAATAACCGTTATGCAATATGCACCATTTCTGTGGCTGAGGGATATTGTGGCGGCTCGTCATAATGTTCTACCTGCGCGAGATGATTATTACAATCTTATTTATGAAAGGTATTTTAATATGATAGGTAGTTTTTTAATTTTTGCATTAGTGTGAAATCCCCCTCTCCTTGTTCCAGCACGGTGTCTGTTCAATTTCGTTTCCTCTCGAGGCTAGTCAGCGGGGTGATGGAAATAGATATCCTGTGTTAACTTAGAAATGCCAGCGAAATCTTTGTTACATGATGTAGAAATGTATCTGCTCTGATTGGTTGTTGTATCACATTCCTATATTGGGAGTGAACACTGCAGGAAGTTTTTATATAACGAAAATTTCTATTGGATGTTGAAACAATAAACGAACCTGACAGACTACGGACTGATCAGATGATAATCTGCCATATCTCGGTGTGGTTGTGTCTATCGTCTCCTCTGATCAGAGTCGCGCAGCGCCTTACTTCGGTTTTGATATATAAGAAGAAACTTGAAAAAGGTTTATGGTAATTATAATGGAAATCTAGAATTTAACATTTGGTGTCAAAAGTGGGATTTAATAATTCAATTGTTTTATATGATATATTTCATGTTAAACAATTGCCTATATAGATAAAAGAATCTTTGCTTCCATGGGGAGGCTGCCTGTGAGAGCCACTGTGTTGTTGTAGGATGCTCTGTTTGTTTTTCTTTGTTTATTGTTTGTTTATCTTAACTTTGCCTGATAGAGAACTGTTAATGAGCGGTGACTCACTCGTTATGTTGATGAACCCTGATGAAGTTCTGGTGCTGAGTATTCGTTATGTCACTAACCCGGGAAACTGAAAGATGTTTCTAGCGTTGAGTAAATGTGTTTGTCTTTGTGTCCATAGTGTAGCTCTTTTGTGTTCTGGAGTTCTGGCTCGTAGCATTTTATTTTAATTGATTAGATTTTGATTTCTTCTTATATATCAAATAATTTTATCTCCCATTGAGAGAAAGTTTTTCTTTTTCCTCTTATTTTTATTTTCTTGCGCGCTGCTGCCATTTTTTCTTTATTATTTTGCTGCATGTGTTTGCGCGCTGATTTTAAAGTATTTGCTAACTGTTTTTTCTTTCAGATTGCATGGTTGTTTTTGTTTTATTTGCGTCTGTTTATTTAAATGTTTGTCTTTACTAACTATTAATGTATGTGTTTATCTTTGATGTTTTGTATTTCGTAGTTTTGATATTATGTTTTTTTATGTGTAATTTATGTATAGGGACTGTTTCTCTTAAAACAGGTTGCTTTGTTTCTGTCTTTACTGCCTTGCCTCGTGTAAAAAAAAAAAAAAAAAAAAAAAGGCACAGGAAATGGAGACAATAGGGCTTTACTTTTACAGTAAATTTAAAAAATGACTGTTTTTTTTTATTCTTAGCTTATGTTTGAAAGATGAACATAGAAAGTCAATACTTTGACAAGGCAGGTTACACGTGAATGTTATGTTATAAGTTGATGTATGATATATAAAAAAATTAGTGTATCAAGGTGATGGGCTCAATCTGCCTTAACATAAGTTATACATTTTCCCAAAAGAGGCGTGGTCGGTTATTTTCCTCTGGTCTTTGTTTGAGTACAGCACTAAGGGATTGACCACACCTTAATATAGGTTATATGTTTTGCCAAAATGGCTGACTGAGATCATTTACAGTTTTGTAACTTGTATAATGTAATACAGTTGTGTTCAAAATTATTCAACCCCCAATGCTGTAAAGGGTTTTAGGGAATTTAGTGACATTTGTAATTGTATTCAGAATGAAATCCTACAAGGACTTTTTAAAGAACCATATGCAACTAAAATGACATCAATTGGTTTTGTAATACAGTAGTAAATGTTTATTTTGTGAATTCTTCATTGACACAATTATTCAACCCCTTAAAGACCACCACTCTGAAGAACAGAGGTTCATTCAAGTGTTTTCAATCAGGTATTGAAAACACCTGTGGATGTCACGGAGCAGCAATAAAGCATAATAAGCACCAATTAGGCAGCTTTAAAATGACTGTGATACTCAGCTCCTTCTAGACATTTACTGGTGTGGTTACAAACATGGTGAAGTCAAGAGAATGGTCCAGGAAGACAAGAGAAGAGGTGATTACTCTTCACAGGAAGGGCAATGGCTATAAGAAGATTGCAAAGATGTTAAACATACCAAGAGAGACCATAGGAAGCATCATTGGCAAATTCAAGGCAAAAGGCACTGTTGAAACGCTACCTGGTCGTGGCAGAAAGAAGATGCTGACTTCGACTGCTGTGCGCTACCTGAAGCGTAGAGTGGAGAAAAGTCCCCATGTGACTGCTGAGGAACTGAGAAAAGATTTGTCAGATGTGGGTACTGAAGTTTCAGCTCAGACAATACGGCGCACACTGCGTAATGAAGGCCTCCATGCCAGAACTCCCAGGCGCACCCCCTTGCTGTCTCCAAAGAATAAGAAGAGTCGACTGCAGTATGCCAAAAGTCATGTGGACAAACCACAGAAGTTTTGGGATAGTGTTCTGTGGACTGATGCAACAAAATTAGAACTGTTTGGGCCCATGGATCAACGCTATGTTTGGAGGAGGAACAAGACCTATGAAGAAAAGAACACCTTGCCTACTGTGAAGCATGGCGGGGGGTCAATCATGCTTTGGGGCTGTTTTGCTTCTGCAGGTACAGGGAAGCTTCAGCGTGTGCAAGGTACCATGAATTCTCTTCAGTACCAGGAGATATTGGATGACAATGTGATGCAGTCCGTCACAAACCTGAGGCTTGGGAGACGTTGGACCTTTCAACAGGACAATGATCCCAAGCATACCTCCAAGTCCACTAGAGCATGATTGCAGATTAAAGGCTGGAACATTTTGGAGTGGCCATCGCAGTCACCTGACTTAAATCCGATTGAGAACCTCTGGTGGGACTTAAAGAAAGCAGTTGCAGTGCGCAAGCCTAAGAATGTGACTGAACTGGAGGCTTTTGCCCATGACGAATGGGCGAAGATACCCGTAGATCGCTGCAAGACACTTGTGTCAAGCTATGCTTCACGTTTAAAAGCTGTTATAACTGTAAAAGGATGTTGTACTAAGTACTAAGATTGAATGTCACTTGGGGGTTGAATAAAACTGATAATGATGTGAGCACAGAAAAGACATTTGTGGTTATTTCATTATAAATGTTATGTTATATTTGTCTGACCTACACGTGCCTCTTTGATTTAATTGTAAGCAAGATGACTGAATGATCAAAATCAATGTCAAACTGGCCAAAACACTCAATTTCAGTGGGGGTTGAATAATTTTGAACACAACTGTATATATGTGTAGGTTCATGTTTAGTTGTTTGGAATCTAAGAGGATGAAGAGATATAAAGCTGAAGGATTTGAGTGAAAGTTTAAAGGAAAGAGCCTACAGGTTTAGTAGCGCTGTACAAAGGAATTTAGGCAGATTTCAAATGAGAGAAGGTGGGGTTTTTTTTTGTTTTATTTTAGTTGACTAAGGGAGATGGAAGGTTGTAGTTTGGTATCTGAGTATTGTTTGATTGTTTTCTTTTATTGCAGTGGTAGCCAGATGTCTAGTTTTATTTTTTGCTGTCTGATGTTTTTGTCTTTTGGTGTGAAGTGCAAACAAACGTATAACTGTGCCCCCATTGAATATTCTTGGAGGGAATAAAACAGGTTGTAAAATAGCTGCACAAACACTTCACGTTTGAATGTTTGTTTTTAACCAATATCCTTAATAAAGATTATTGATGTTTATTAAGAATTTTTTTCTCTGAGTTTCCTCTGAGAACTTTGTGCTAATTAACGCGTCAAGTTTTAAACATGCCCTTCTATACTTTCTTTCCCAGTTCATGATATTTTTGTTGTGCTTTTTTATTTGAATTGAAGTTCACATTCTTTTCCTAGTCTCCTCCATTTTGTCTCTCTCATGACCCCTCCTCTCCTCCGTGTTGTCTCTCTCATGACCCCTCCTCGCCTCCTTTTTTTCTCTCTCATGCCACTCTTTTTCTTTGTGTCCAAAAAATGTGTTGCATTTTTTTTTCTCTCCATTTTAAAAGTATTTTAACCATATGAATTTTAAAGTTTTTGACAGGTTAATAATACATTTTTTTCCCAAGTTTTTACTTTAGGTGAAAATTACCCATGCATGCCAACTTTGATCAAGCTAGATGGAAGATTATGTGATACCAATATTGATAAAGCTGTTGGAATTGAAGGAAATTTACTCAAACACACATTATCATTTCACATTGCAATGTTACATCAACCGGATAATAAGGAATTATCAGACACCAGGCAATAAAACATTCTAGTTTATCGACAACTCATCAATAAATCATGCGATTAAAGAAGATCATTGATTTGGAAATAAAACTTTAAGACATGTCAGTTTTACAAAACTGTTATTTTCAACCAATAAGACAGAAGACAAAGAAAGAAGATAATGTATTTTTATATGCTGATGGATTATCTTTGTGTTGTCGTCTAAGTGATAATTATTTTGTGTCTTTTATTATTTATATTTTATAATTATTGTTGTTTGGTACAATCAATATTGTTCAAATTCCCTGACACATTTAGGATTATTGAAGATCACATCCAATTAAATTAGAGTTAATTAATGTATTTAGGAACATATAATTTAATGCATTTGCATAAATACGTTTCCTGACATTATATAGTGGTAAATGGAAAGTTTTAATTCGGTAAAATTAAAGTTGTTTTTATTTATTTTTTATTTTCATTTGAGGATTGGTGTGTTTTATAAACACCAGGTTTGTTTCAAAACACCGAACAAGACTGAATAGGATAGTAATTAAATATTTTTTTTGATATTTAAAATGGGTGGAATATGCACTTCGGCTATTTCCCTTTTGAGCCAAAGTTGCATATATATATTTTTCTCTAACAATGAGTCAGAAGTAGTATAATTTTTTTCTCGTTGCGTGATGCCGATAGGCTTTGCGGGGAAATTTTAAAATTTATTATCTGTGTCTCTTCTTGTGTAAATTAACATTTTTATTGTTTTCGTGCATTTGAGAGTGACAATGAATGAATGGATGTATATGATTAGCGGGGTATACCATATTTTCTTTTCTTTTTTCTTTATTGTTGCTAAAACCATATCAAATCATCAAGAAACCTGACAGTCACAATGACTGCATATGGAACGAATCATGGACATTTTGTGTCAAGGTCAAAGGTCACAGGTAATAAGCAACCAGCGCAAAGAGACAGCTTGTTCAGGAGTCCCTATGGTGGGAGCTCTGATGACATTCAATGATTATGCGTCTCAAGCTGGGATGTTAAACAAAAAAGACCACACCCTGATCTCGCACTGTGGACTACGGTATTAGATTATGGAATATTTTTTTTTTTATTTAATCCCCTAGATAAGTGTGAGAAAGGAATGGATTTGGGAAAATGAGAATGCATTTCTTGAGAGTGTGTATGAATGCAGGTGTGTATGCGGTCTGTGGAGTGAAGCTTAACATAGGAAAACACACAGATATAGATCTGACTCATGTTGATTATTAGATAAATAACCTTTTACATTCAAGTTATTATATTTTTCTTGTTCGGTGAAGTACATTTTGGGAAATGGGAATAAATAGTTATTCAATGTCTAGATTAGGTATTTTGGCCCAAACTCCCAGTGTGGTTCGCTGGTAGAGTGAATCTAGATAGATAAGTATATTTTATGCTCATAAAGGGCCTCCTTGTGGAATCCTTTTCGCATATCGTAAAGGTATTAGGCGAGGATACTATGGCCCCAGGTATAATTAGTTTAATTGTCTAGTTTGTTTTATCCATTTTAGTGATCACAATTGTATATGTGATCAATGAGACGATTGAAAGGTATTTTAATATGATAGGTAGTTTTTTAATTTTTGCATTAGTGTGAAATCCCCCCCTCCTTGTTCCAGCACGGTGTCTGTTCAATTTCGTTTCTTCTCGAGGCTAGTCAGCGGGGTGATGGAAATAGATATCCTTTGTTAACTTAGAAATGCCAGCGAAATCTTTGTTACATGATGTAGAAATGTATCTGCTCTGATTGGTTGTTGTATCACATTCCTATGTTGGGAGTGAACACTGCAGGAAGTTTTTATATAACGAACATTTCTATTGGATGTTGAAACTATAAACGAACCTGACAGACCACGGACTGATCAGATGATAATCTGCCATATCTCAGTGTAGTTGTGTCTATCGTCTCCTCTGATCAGAGTCGCGCAGCGCCTTACTTCGGTTTTAATATATAAGAAGAAACTTGAAAAATGTTTATGGTAATTATAATGGAATACTAGAATTTAACAATTTAAATCTGGAAGAAATGTTATTTGTTTTATGTTGTTGCTTTGCGCGTTGTATGATCTATGGGGAGACATGATCCAAGCGTTGTCTTTGTTTCCCCAGGTAGCCACGTGGCATGTATGCTCACTCCTATCCAGGGGTCAAGTCCTCAAAATATTAAGGGGTTATTCAGAGAGAATCGAAAAGTGACTTTTCGTTCCCTGCATTTCGGGGCGATTCAGCAATTCTAGTTCGCTGGCCCTGTGGTGTAGTCAGCAATCACCGCAGGGCCCCCCCATAGTGCAGGGAAAACCCGCCGCAAACCTGCCGAACACTCACCGAAAGCCCGCAGAAACCACTGCAAAAACCCAGCCGAACACGCCGAAAAAAAACGACAAGTCGCCGATCACAGCGCAGAGCAGCCGCCGGAAAAACCTGACAAGCAGACGAAAGGGGTAAAAAAAAAAATCAGTACGCTTAAATGTTTGAAATTTGAAACGCTGTTTGCGAAAAAACTACTGAACGAAAATGTCTGAAATTTGCAGATAAAATCCAATGAATGATAATAAAAAGGCTGTGACAGAAAAAAGAAAAAACGATTAAAATAAAGGAAAAAACATGTTGCCAAAATATTCCTGAAAAATGCCTAAAAGATCCTGAAAAAAATCTAGAAATAAAGAGACTTTTTGCTGCAGAATAAAATACTAAACGGTTTATTAGATATTGGATTAAAACGGGAATATTTTTACATTGAAACCTATGGGATTCGCCTGAATAAACCTGTCGAATGAAACCACTGAACAGCAGGGCATTTCACTGACATTTCTCTGCTGTTCAATGTGAAGAATAGATTAACCATTGCTTCTCTATGGTGGATTTCACTGCCGCCGAACAGGCACTGTACGTGCAGGCAATTCGCCAGAATTTGGTGAACTCCCTGCTCTCAGAATAGCCGAATGACCCTGAAATGTCCCCGTTCACTGAAATTCAGTATCCGTTTACATTTCAGCAACATTTCGGATCTCTCTGAATAACCCCCTATGTGTGGGAACTCGCCAAGATTTCCATCCCCAACAATTATCATCTCACATGTGACACAAACACCTCAAATTTGATATATTTATTTGAACAGGAAAGTACTGGCCACAAGGACTACCAGGAGATTCCCGGCGGGCCGATGTCTCAGCAGGCCGGGATGCTGGCTGAACCTGGGCCTGGCTGCCGGCAGAGTCTGGGGGTGCCTTTTTTTTCTTTTTTTAAACACCATTCTTTTTATATTTTGCAAAAACACTTTATTACGTAATTTTTTAAACAGATCCTTTTGTATTTTTTGTATTTCATTAGACATTTTTGTTGTTGATTTTTAAAAGACTTTTTAATTATGTATTTTTTTATTAACACATCTTTATTGATTTAAACTTCTATTAGGAGAATAGGAGACTTTTTTGAGTTTAGAGGAATTTTCGATGTCAATTCGGCGCGATTCAGAAGTTATTGGCGCAATCCGGTGGTTTTCATTGACGTCCAATAACTGTTTCGGCGACTCCATTTTCGGCAAAACACTAAATAGTGAATTCACTGTATTTTTGGCAGGATGGAATCACCGAAGAACGGGAAACACAAAGCATCGAAACTGCACACATTTTAAAATAACATAAAATGGGGGTTATTCAGAGAGTACCGTAGTGCAGGGAAAGGACTCGAAAATCTGCCGAATAACTGCCGAAATCACGCTGAAAACCCACTGAAAAATGCATCCAATGCGATCTGATGTATCGGATCATGCGAACTGATGCAAAAAAACACGCTGAACACATCCAGAAAAGCCGCTGAGCACAGTGCAGACCAGCCACCGGAAAAAAACGACAAGCTGACGAACAAGGTGAAAAAACCCCCCATAAAAAACGATTGAAAGTGTCAAGATTGAAACTCTGTTTGCAAGAAAACTACTGAACAAAAATGTCTGGAATTTACACATAAAATTCTGTGAATGATAATAAAAAGGGCTTTTAGAGAAAAATGAAAAATCGTCATTAACAAAAAGTGGAAAATTGTTTTTCCAGTATAAATCTGAAAAAATGCCTAAAAGATTCTAAAAAATCTATAGATAAAGAGACTTTTTGCTGCAGAATATAATAATAAACGGTTTATTAGATATTGAATTAAAACGGGAATATTTTCAGACACCGTATTTCACTGCCATCGAACAGACACCATATTTCAATGCCGCCGAACAGACACCATATTTCACTGCCGCCGAACAAGCACCGTATTTTACTGCCGTCGAACAGGCACCGTATTTCAATGGTAATTCACCAAAATTTGGCAAACTGCCTGCTCACTGAATAGACGAATGGCCCTGAAATGTCACCGTCCGGAGAAACTCACAGTTCGGTGACATTTCGGGGCCAGACCGTCTCTCTCTGAATAAACCCTTTATGTTTTAATTCCGTTAAATGCCAAAAAGTCTAAACAAAGTCTTTAGCGTCAGCTCGTGCAGATCTTAATCCGGCCCTGCCTGTGTGTTTACGCTATTAGAGTCTGGCCCTGCCTGCGTGTTTCCCTTATTAGAGTCCGGCCCTGCCTGCGTGTTTGCCTTATTAGAGTCCGGCCCTGCCTGCGTGTTTCCCTTATTAGAGTCCGGCCCTGCCTGCGTGTTTGCCTTATTAGAGTCCGGCCCTGCCTGCGTGTTTGCCTTATTAGAGTCCGGCCCTGCCTGTGTGTTTACGTTATTAGAGTCCGGCCCTGCCTGCGTGTTTACGTTATTAGAGTCCGGCCCTGCCTGCGTGTTTACGTTATTAGAGTCCGGTCCTGCCTGCGTGTTTACGTTATTAGAGTCCGGCCCTGCCTGCGTGTTTGCCTTATTAGAGTCCGGTCCTGCCTGCGTGTTTACGTTATTAGAGTCCGGCCTGCCTGCGTGTTTGCCTTATTAGAGTCCGGCCCTGCCTGCGTGTTTGCCTTATTAGTGTCCGGTCCTGCCTGCGTGTTTACGTTATTAGAGTCCGGCCCTGCCTGCGTGTTTACGTTATTAGAGTCCGGCCCTGCCTGTGTGTTTACGTTATTAGAGTCCGGTCCTGCCTGCGTGTTTACGTTATTAGAGTCCGGTCCTGCCTGCGTGTTTGCCTTATTAGAGTCCGGCCCTGCCTGCGTGTTTGCCTTATTAGAGTCCGGTCCTGCCTGCGTGTTTACGTTATTAGAGTCCGGCCCTGCCTGCGTGTTTGCCTTATTAGAGTCCGGCCCTGCCTGCGTGTTTGCCTTATTAGAGTCCGGCCCTGCCTGCGTGTTTGCCTTATTAGAGTCCGGCCCTGCCTGCGTGTTTACGTTATTAGAGTCCGGCCCTGCCTGCGTGTTTACGTTATTAGAGTCCGGCCCTGCCTGCGTGTTTGCCCTTTTAGAGTCCGGTCCTGCCTGCGTGTTTACGTTGTTAGAGTCCGGCCCTGCCTGCGTGTTTACGTTATTAGAGTCCGGCCCTGCCTGCGTGTTTACGTTATTAGAGTCCGGCCTGCCTGCGTGTTTACGTTATTAGAGTCCGGCCCTGCCTGCGTGTTTACGCTATTAGAGTCCGGTCCTGCCTGCGTGTTTACGTTATTAGAGTCCGGCCCTGCCTGCGTTTTTACGCTATTAGAGTCCGGCCCTGCCTGCGTGTTTGCCTTATTAGAGTCCGGCCTGCCTGCGTGTTTGCCTTATTAGAGTCCGGCCCTGCCTGCGTGTTTACGTTATTAGAGTCCGGCCTGCCTGCGTGTTTGCCTTATTAGAGTCCGGCCCTGCTGCGTGTTGCCTTATTAGAGTCCGGCCTGCCTGCGTGTTTGCCTTATTAGAGTCCGGCCCTGCTGCCGTGTTTACGTTATTAGAGTCCGGCCCTGCCTGCGTGTTTGCCTTATGAGAGTCCGGCCCTGCTGCGTGTTTGCCTTATTAGAGTCCGGTCCTGCCTGCGTGTTTACGTTGTTAGAGTCCGGTGCCTGCCTGCGTGTTTACGGTTATTAGAGTCGGCCCTGCCTGCGTGTTTACGTTATTAGAGTCCGGCCCTGCCTGCGTGTTTACGTTATTAGAGTCCGGCCCTGCCTGCGTGTTTACGCTATTAGAGTCGGTCCTGCCTGCGTGTTTACGTTATTAGAGTCCGGCCCTGCCTGCGTTTTTAACGCTATTAGAGTCCGGCCCTGCCTGCGTGTTTGCCTTATTAGAGTCCGGCCTGCCTGTGTGTTTACGTTATTAGAGTCCGGTCCTGCCTGCGTGTTTACGTTATTAGAGTCCGGCCTGCCTGCGTGTTTACGTTATAGAGTCCTCTGCCTGCGTGTTAACGTTATTAGAGTCCGGCCCTGCCTGCGTGTTTGCCTTATTAGAGTCCGGTCCTGCTGCCTGTTGTACGTTATTAGAGTCCGGCCCTGCCTGCGTGTTTGCCTTATTAGAGTCCGGCCCTGCCTGCGTGTTTGCCTTATTAGTGTCCGGTCCTGCCTGCGTGTTTACGTTATTAAGAGTCCGGCCTGCCTGCGTGTTTACGTTATTAGAGTCCGGCCCTGCCTGTGTGTTTACGTTATTAGAGTCCGGTCCTGCCTGCGTGTTTACGTTATTAGAGTCCGGTCCTGCCTGCGTGTTTGCCTTATTAGAGTCCGGCCCTGCCTGCGTGTTGCCTTATTAGAGTCCGGTCCTGCCTGCGTGTTTACGTTATTAGAGTCCGGCCCTGCCTGCGTGTTTGCCTTATTAGAGTCCGGCCCTGCCTGCGTGTTTGCCTTATTAGAGTCCGGCCCTGCCTGCGTGTTTGCCTTATTAGAGTCCGGCCTGCCTGCGTGTTTACGTTATTAGAGTCCGGCCTGCCTGCGTGTTTACGTTATTAGAGTCCGGCCCTGCCTGCGTGTTTGCCCTTTTAGAGTCCGGTCCTGCCTGCGTGTTTACGTTGTTAGAGTCCGGCCCTGCCTGCGTGTTTACGTTATTAGAGTCCGGCCCTGCCTGCGTGTTTACGTTATTAGAGTCCGGCCCTGCCTGCGTGTTTACGTTATTAGAGTCCGGCCCTGCCTGCGTGTTTACGCTATTAGAGTCCGGTCCTGCCTGCGTGTTTACGTTATTAGAGTCCGGCCCTGCCTGCGTTTTTACGCTATTAGAGTCCGGCCCTGCCTGCGTGTTTGCCTTATTAGAGTCCGGCCCTGCCTGCGTGTTTGCCTTATTAGAGTCCGGCCCTGCCTGCGTGTTTACGTTATTAGAGTCCGGCCCTGCCTGCGTGTTTGCCTTATTAGAGTCCGGCCCTGCCTGCGTGTTTGCCTTATTAGAGTCCGGCCTGCCTGCGTGTTTGCCTTATTAGAGTCCGGCCCTGCCTGCGTGTTTACGTTATTAGAGTCCGCCCTGCCTGCGTGTTTACGCTATTAGAGTCCGGTCCTGCCTGCGTGTTTACGTTATTAGAGTCCGGCCCTGCCTGCGTTTTTACGCTATTAGAGTCCGGCCCTGCCTGCGTGTTTGCCTTATTAGAGTCCGGCCCTGCCTGCGTGTTTGCCTTATTAGAGTCCGGCCCTGCCTGCGTGTTTACGTTATTAGAGTCCGGCCTGCCTGCGTGTTTGCCTTATTAGAGTCCGGCCCTGCCTGCGTGTTTGCCTTATTAGAGTCCGGCCTGCCTGCGTGTTTGCCTTATTAGAGTCCGGCCCTGCCTGCGTGTTTACGTTATTAGAGTCCGGCCCTGCCTGCGTGTTTGCCTTATGAGAGTCCGGCCCTGCCTGCGTGTTTGCCTTATTAGAGTCCGGTCCTGCCTGCGTGTTTACGTTATTAGAGTCCGGCCCTGCCTGCGTGTTTACGTTATTAGAGTCCGGCCCTGCCTGCGTGTTTACGTTATTAGAGTCCGGCCCTGCCTGCGTGTTTACGTTATTAGAGTCCGGCCCTGCCTGCGTGTTTACGCTATTAGAGTCCGGTCCTGCCTGCGTGTTTACGTTATTAGAGTCCGGCCCTGCCTGCGTTTTTACGCTATTAGAGTCCGGCCCTGCCTGCGTGTTTGCCTTATTAGAGTCCGGCCCTGCCTGTGTGTTTACGTTATTAGAGTCCGGTCCTGCCTGCGTGTTTACGTTATTAGAGTCCGGCCCTGCCTGCGTGTTTACGTTATTAGAGTCCGGTCCTGCCTGCGTGTTTACGTTATTAGAGTCCGGCCCTGCCTGCGTGTTTGCCTTATTAGAGTCCGGTCCTGCCTGCGTGTTTACGTTATTAGAGTCCGGCCCTGCCTGCGTGTTTGCCTTATTAGAGTCCGGCCCTGCCTGCGTGTTTGCCTTATTAGTGTCCGGTCCTGCCTGCGTGTTTACGTTATTAGAGTCCGGCCCTGCCTGCGTGTTTACGTTATTAGAGTCCGGCCCTGCCTGTGTGTTTACGTTATTAGAGTCCGGTCCTGCCTGCGTGTTTACGTTATTAGAGTCCGGTCCTGCCTGCGTGTTTGCCTTATTAGAGTCCGGCCCTGCCTGCGTGTTTGCCTTATTAGAGTCCGGTCCTGCCTGCGTGTTTACGTTATTAGAGTCCGGCCCTGCCTGCGTGTTTGCCTTATTAGAGTCCGGCCCTGCCTGCGTGTTTGCCTTATTAGAGTCCGGCCCTGCCTGCGTGTTTGCCTTATTAGAGTCCGGCCCTGCCTGCGTGTTTACGTTATTAGAGTCCGGCCCTGCCTGCGTGTTTACGTTATTAGAGTCCGGCCCTGCCTGCGTGTTTGCCCTTTTAGAGTCCGGTCCTGCTGCGTGTTTACGTTGTTAGAGTCCGGCCCTGCCTGCGTGTTTACGTTATTAGAGTCCGGCCTGCCTGCGTGTTTACGTTATTAGAGTCCGGCCTGCCTGCGTGTTTACGTTATTAGAGTCCGGCCCTGCCTGCGTGTTTACGCTATTAGAGTCCGGTCCTGCCTGCGTGTTTACGTTATTAGAGTCCGGCCCTGCCTGCGTGTTTACGCTATTAGAGTCCGGCCCTGCCTGCGTGTTTGCCTTATTAGAGTCCGGCCCTGCCTGCGTGTTTGCCTTATTAGAGTCCGGCCCTGCCTGCGTGTTTACGTTATTAGAGTCCGGCCCTGCCTGCGTGTTTGCCTTATTAGAGTCCGGCCCTGCCTGCGTGTTTGCCTTATTAGAGTCGGCCCTGCCTGCGTGTTTGCCTTATTAGAGTCCGGCCCTGCCTGCGTGTTTACGTTATTAGAGTCCGGCCCTGCCTGCGTGTTTGCCTTATGAGAGTCCGGCCCTGCCTGCGTGTTTGCCTTATTAGAGTCCGGTCCTGCCTGCGTGTTTACGTTGTTAGAGTCCGGCCCTGCCTGCGTGTTTACGTTATTAGAGTCCGGCCCTGCCTGCGTGTTTACGTTATTAGAGTCCGGCCCTGCCTGCGTGTTTACGTTATTAGAGTCCGGCCCTGCCTGCGTGTTTACGCTATTAGAGTCCGGTCCTGCCTGCGTGTTTACGTTATTAGAGTCCGGCCCTGCCTGCGTTTTTACGCTATTAGAGTCCGGCCCTGCCTGCGTGTTTGCCTTATTAGAGTCCGGCCCTGCCTGCGTGTTTGCCTTATTAGAGTCCGGCCCTGCCTGCGTGTTTACGTTATTAGAGTCCGGCCCTGCCTGCGTGTTTGCCTTATTAGAGTCCGGCCCTGCCTGCGTGTTTGCCTTATTAGAGTCCGGCCCTGCCTGCGTGTTTGCCTTATTAGAGTCGGCCCTGCCTGCGTGTTTACGTTATTAGAGTCCGGCCCTGCCTGCGTGTTTGCCTTATGAGAGTCCGGCCCTGCCTGCGTGTTTGCCTTATTAGAGTCCGGCCCTGCCTGCGTGTTTGCCTTATTAGAGTCCGGCCCTGCCTGCGTGTTTGCCTTATTAGAGTCCGGCCCTGCCTGCGTGTTTACGTTATTAGAGTCCGGCCCTGCCTGCGTGTTTGCCTTATGAGAGTCCGGCCCTGCCTGCGTGTTTGCCTTATTAGAGTCCGGCCCTGCCTGCGTGTTTGCCTTATTAGAGTCCGGTCCTGCCTGCGTGTTTGCCTTATTAGAGTCCGGCCTGCCTGCGTGTTTACGTTATTAGAGTCCGGCCCTGCCTGCGTGTTTGCCTTATTAGAGTCCGGCCCTGCCTGCGTGTTTGCCTTATTAGAGTCCGGCCCTGCCTGCGTGTTTGCCTTATTAGAGTCCGGCCCTGCCTGCGTGTTTACGTTATTAGAGTCCGGCCCTGCCTGCGTGTTTACGTTATTAGAGTCCGGTCCTGCCTGCGTGTTTACGTTATTAGAGTCCGGCCCTGCCTGCGTGTTTGCCTTATTAGAGTCCGGCCCTGCCTGCGTGTTTACGTTATTAGAGTCCGGCCCTGCCTGCGTGTTTACGTTATTAGAGTCCGGCCCTGCCTGCGTGTTTGCCTTATTAGAGTCCGGCCCTGCCTGCGTGTTTACGTTATTAGAGTCCGGCCCTGCCTGCGTGTTTACGTTATTAGAGTCCGGCCCTGCCTGCGTGTTTACGTTATTAGAGTCCGGCCCTGCCTGCGTGTTTACGTTATTAGAGTCCGGCCCTGCCTGCGTGTTTACGTTATTAGAGTCCGGCCCTGCCTGCGTGTTTACGTTATTAGAGTCCGGTCCTGCCTGCGTGTTTGCCTTATTAGAGTCCGGCCCTGCCTGCGTGTTTACGTTATTAGAGTCCGGCCCTGCCTGCGTGTTTACGTTATTAGAGTCCGCCCTGCCTGCGTGTTTACGTTATTAGAGTCCGGCCCTGCCTGCGTGTTTGCCTTATTAGAGTCCGGCCCTGCCTGCGTGTTTACGTTATTAGAGTCCGGCCCTGCCTGCGTGTTTACGTTATTAGAGTCCGGCCCTGCTGCCTGCGTGTTTACGTTATTAGAGTCCAGCCCTGCCTGCGTGTTTACGTTATTAGAGTCCGGCCCTGCCTGCGTGTTTACGTTATTAGAGTCCGGTCCTGCCTGCGTGTTTACGTTATTAGAGTCCGGCCCTGCCTGCGTGTTTACGTTATTAGAGTCCGGCCCTGCCTGCGTGTTTGCCTTATTAGAGTCCGGCCTGCCTGCGTGTTTACGTTATTAGAGTCCGGCCTGCCTGCGTGTTTGCCTTATTAGAGTCCGGTCCTGCCTGCGTGTTTACGTTATTAGAGTCCGGTCCTGCCTGCGTGTTTACGTTATTAGAGTCCGGCCCTGCCTGCGTGTTTACGTTATTAGAGTCCGGCCCTGCCTGCGTGTTTACGTTATTAGAGTCCGGCCCTGCCTGCGTGTTTGCCTTATTAGAGTCCGGCCCTGCCTGCGTGTTTACGTTATTAGAGTCCGGCCCTGCCTGCGTGTTTACGTTATTAGAGTCCGGCCCTGCCTGCGTGTTTACGTTATTAGAGTCCGGTCCTGCCTGCGTGTTTGCCTTATTAGAGTCCGGCCCTGCCTGCGTGTTTACGTTATTAGAGTCCGGTCCTGCCTGCGTGTTTACGTTATTAGAGTCCGGCCCTGCCTGCGTGTTTACGTTATTAGAGTCCGGCCCTGCCTGCGTGTTTACGTTATTAGAGTCCGGCCCTGCCTGCGTGTTTACGTTATTAGAGTCCGGTCCTGCCTGCGTGTTTACGTTATTAGAGTCCGGCCCTGCCTGCGTGTTTGCCTTATTAGAGTCCGGCCCTGCCTGCGTGTTTACGTTATTAGAGTCCGGCCCTGCCTGCGTGTTTGCCTTATTAGAGTCCGGCCCTGCCTGCGTGTTTGCCTTATTAGAGTCCGGCCCTGCCTGCGTGTTTACGTTATTAGAGTGGCCGGTCTGGGTAATGTCCAAGGCCACTTTTTTTCCCAGCCCTGTATGTAAATATATATTTGTGGATTGCAGCAGAATTGTAACGGGGCTGATCTACAATTAAACGTGTTTGTTTTATCGCCCGCGTGATTTGCGATCGTCAGAGTCTGTGAAATTCCACCATGGATTGTGTTTTTGTTTCTCATAGTCTGTTTCTCCTTGAGCTGAAAAATAATCATAAAAAGTATTTAATTATAATCCGGGGCAGAGAGGAGGCGACACTCCCGCGGCACTAGCTACGCCGAATAACACGAGCAAGTTCGGAAGAATAATCACAGGCATTTTATCGAGAATGGCAACGTACCTGTTCAATGCGTTACACTCTGATACACGGGATGCGTGTGGATCCACATCCTGAGACACACAATGCAAGATACAAAGTAACACACAGGGTTATTTGAAATGAGCCGATCTGGCCCCGAAATGTAACCAGACACTGAAAATCAGCGAACGGGGACATTTCGGGGCCATTCGCCTATTTAGAAAGCAGGCAGTTTGCTAAATTTTGGTGAATTGAGTGCACATACAGTGCTGTTCGGTGGCAGTGAAATCCCCCATAGAGAAGCAATGGCTCATCTATTGACAGGGGTTATTCAGAGAGATCCGAAATGTGCCCGAAATGTAACCGGAGACTGAGTTTCAGCGAACGGGGACATTTCGGGGCCATTCGGCTATTCAGAGAGCAGGCAGTTCACCAAATTCTAGTGAATTGTCTGCACGTAGGGTGCTGTTCAACGGCAGTGAAATACGGTGCTGCTCGGCGGCAGTGAAATACGATGCCTGTTCAGCGGCAGTGAAATATGGTGCCTGTTCGGCGGCAGTGAAATACGGTGCCTGTTCGGCGGCAGTGAGATACGGTGCCTATTCGGCGGCAGTGAAATACGTTGCTGTTCGGAGGCAGTGAAATATGGTGCCTGTTCGGCGGCAGTGAAATACGGTGCCTGTTCAGCGGCAGTGAAATACGGTGCCTGTTCGGCGGCAGTGAAATACGTTGCTGTTCGGAGGCAGTGAAATACGGTGCTGTTCGGCGGCAGTGAAATCCCCCATAGAGAAGCAATGGTTAATCTATTCACATTGAACAGCAGAGAAATGTCAGTGAAATGCCCTGATGTTCAGTGGTTTCATTCGGCAGGTTTATTCTAGAGATGTACAAGAGTGGGTGTCTGTGGAGGCGCTTACTAGGTAACTGTGGTTCCTTAAAAAAGGGGGCGGTGCTGCCTACAAGGGGTTGCACATAAATCTCAACCTAAATGTGCAAATAAATGTGTAGAAAAGGGTAAGGGTCCTAGTGGCGCAGTGGGTGCTTCCAAATATGGAGCAATCTAGATGAGTATTTCTAAATGCTGATATTATGGCTCAACTCTATTTATCAGGTGGTGTTAGATAAAAGTACTCAAGTGAGTCAATGTTACACTAGTATTGTGCAAATGAACAACCTTGTGCAAAATAAGCAACAACAATGGTGATAAATCCTTAAATCATGCGTAAACATCTGCTCCTATAGCGCAAAGTGAATAATAATCCACATGTGCAAAATGCATATAAAGTGCATATAAAGTGCATGTGCTCATATATCCTATTCCATTCGTAAAGTGCAGACACAAAATTTCTGTTGATGTGACATCAAGAAAGTCATAAGACAGTCCTTTTATTAGGTTATCTGAGAGTCTCTGGATGGCCTATGACTGTATAAAGTGCAGGTGAAAAAGTGCAAATCTCAAAATGAACAAGGTCCGTGACTCCTAGTCACCATACAGTATGTAGGTCACACTTCAGACAAAATGTTCCAATGTTATGCTTCCTCTCCTCAGTTGGCAGATTCCGTAGCATATATGAGTAAGACAAAAAGAGAGAGACAATAGTGCAGACTGTAGTAATTTGTGAAGTGAATATATATATATGAAAATCACTCACAAATTATAGAGCCTAATAAGTCCTGGCTCTAGGTTGGAATGCCTCACGTCAGATACAGGGTGACGTTCCCCCTTTTCCTGGGTCTTCCAGTTATCCTCAAATAAAACACACATAGAGAGACAGCGCTCCCATAGCGTGACACAGTACGTATATTCTGAGTAATTACAATTTTTTGTTCAACTCACCGATGTTGGAGCCTCGGTTTTCTCAGGCTCAGCTTAAAGGCAAATGGTACTTCTTAGTTAGGTGAGTACCTTACCCCTCTCTCCTGCAATGCCTTTCAGCTTCTGTCTCCAGCTCTGTATTACCATCCAGATGGGGACGAAAAAGGGAGGGAGGGGGGGAGCGGGGGGGGAGAAAAATTCCTCTGCTTTCACCTTTAAAATATTTTCCTCACTCTAAAGGGATAAAATAGTAAGGGGTATCCCATAACAGAGTAAAACCAGAGAAGAGGTGCCTTCTTCAAGCAGTATAGCATATGGGGTAAGTTTGCTAAATTTACCCCATATGCTATACTGCTTGAAGAAGGCACAGGTGTAGTGCCGAAACGCGTCCAGTAACCCCCCCCCCCACTTTTTTTGGAATAAATTTTTGATATTTTAACCTGATTCTCATCTCTGGTTTTACTCTGTTATGGGATACCCCTTACTATTTTATCCCTTTAGAGTGAGGAGTAACACAGTGACTATATACAGAATGCACCTGTAAACATGTAACACAGTGACTATATACAGAATGCGCCTGTAAACATGTAACACAGTGACTATATACAGAATGTACCTGTAAACATGTAACACAGTGACTATATACAGAATGTGCCTGTAAACATGTAACACAGTGACTATATACAGAATTCACCTGTAAACATGTAACAGAGTGACTATATACAGAATGCGCCTGTAAACATGTAACACAGTGACTATATACAGAATGCGCCTGTAAACATGGAACACAGTGACTATATACAGAATGCGCCTGTAAACATGGAACACAGTGACTATATACAGAATGCACCTGTAAACATGTAACACAGTGACTATATACAGAATGTACCTGTAAACATGTAACACAGTGACTATATACAGAATGCACCTGTAAACATGTAACACAGTGACTATATACAGAATGCGCCTGTAAACATGTAACATAGTGACTATATACAGAAATGCGCCTGTAAACATGTAACATAGTGACTATATACAGAATGCGCCTGTAAACATGTAACACAGTGACTATATACAGAATGCGCCTGTAAACATGTAACACAGTGACTATATATAGAATGTGCGTGTAAACATGTAACACAGTGACTATATACAGAATGCGCCTGTAAACATGTAACACAGTGACTATATACAGAATGCACCTGTAAACATGTAACACAGTGACTATATACAGAATGCGCCTGTAATCATGTAACACAGTGACTATATATAGAATGTGCGTGTAAACATGTAACACAGTGACTATATACAGAATGCGCCTGTAAACATGTAACACAGTGACTATATACAGAATGCACCTGTAAACATGTAACATAGTGACTATATACAGAAATGCGCCTGTAAACATGTAACATAGTGACTATATACAGAATGCGCCTGTAAACATGTAACACAGTGACTATATACAGAATGCGCCTGTAAACATGTAACACAGTGACTATATATAGAATGTGCGTGTAAACATGTAACACAGTGACTATATACAGAATGCGCCTGTAAACATGTAACACAGTGACTATATACAGAATGCACCTGTAAACATGTAACACAGTGACTATATACAGAATGCGCCTGTAATCATGTAACACAGTGACTATATATTGAATGTGCGTGTAAACATGTAACACAGTGACTATATACAGAATGCGCCTGTAAACATGTAACACAGTGACTATATACAGAATGCACCTGTAAACATGTAACACAGTGACTATATACAGAATGCACCTGTAAACATGTAACAGTGACTATATACAGAATGTACCTGTAAACATGTAACACAGTGACTATATACAGAATGCGCCTGTAAACATGTAACACAGTGACTATATACAGAATGCACCTGTAAACATGTAACACAGTGACTATATACAGAATGCACCTGTAAACATGTAACACAGTGACTATATACAGAATGCACCTGTAAACATGTAACACAGTGACTATATACAGAATGCGCCTGTAAACATGTAACACAGTGACTATATACAGAATGCACCTGTAAACATGTAACAGTGACTATATACAGAATGCTCCTGTAAACATGTAACATAGTGACTATATACAGAATGCGCCTGTAAACATGTAACACAGTGACTATATACAGAATGCACCTGTAAACATGTAACATAGTGACTATATACAGAATGCACCTGTAAACATGTAACACAGTGACTATATACAGAATGCACCTGTAAACATGTAACAGTGACTATATACAGAATGCTCCTGTAAACATGTAACATAGTGACTATATACAGAATGCACCTGTAATCATGTAACACAGTGACTATATACAGAATGCACCTGTAAACATGTAACATAGTGACTATATACAGAATGCACCTGTAAACATGTAACAGTGACTATATACAGAATGCTCCTGTAAACATGTAACACAGTGACTATATACAGAATGCGCCTGTAAACATGTAACACAGTGACTATATACAGAATGCTCCTGTAAACATGTAACATAGTGACTATATACAGAATGCGCCTGTAAACATGTAACACAGTGACTATATACAGAATGCACCTGTAAACATGTAACACAGTGACTATATACAGAATGCACCTGTAAACATGTAACAGTGACTATATACAGAATGCTCCTGTAAACATGTAACATAGTGACTATATACAGAATGCGCCTGTAAACATGTAACACAGTGACTATATACAGAATGCTCCTGTAAACATGTAACATAGTGACTATATAGAGAATGCGCCTGTAAACATGTAACACAGTGACTATATACAGAATGCACCTGTAAACATGTAACATAGTGACTATATACAGAATGCACCTCTAAACATGTAACAGTGACTATATACAGAATGCTCCTGTAAACATGTAACATAGTGACTATATACAGAATGCGCCTGTAAACATGTAACACAGTGACTATATACAGAATGCTCCTGTAAACATGTAACATAGTGACTATATACAGAATGCGCCTGTAAACATGTAACACAGTGACTATATACAGAATGCACCTGTAAACATGTAACCTAGTGACTATATACAGAATGCACCTGTAAACATGTAACCTAGTGACTATATACAGAATGCTCCTGTAAACATGTAACATAGTGACTATATAGAGAATGCGCCTGTAAACATGTAACACAGTGACTATATACAGAATGCACCTGTAAACATGTAACATAGTGACTATATACAGAATGCACCTGTAAACATGTAACAGTGACTATATACAGAATGCTCCTGTAAACATGTAACATAGTGACTATATATAGAATGCGCCTGTAAACATGTAACACAGTGACTATATACAGAATGCTCCTGTAAACATGTAACATAGTGACTATATACAGAATGCGCCTGTAAACATGTAACACAGTGACTATATACAGAATGCACCTGTAAACATGTAACACAGTGACTATATACAGAATGCACCTGTAAACATGTAACATAGTGACTATATACAGAATGCGCCTGTAAACATGTAACACAGTGACTATATACAGAATGCACCTGTAAACATGTAACACAGTGACTATATACAGAAATGCGCCTGTAAACATGTAACACAGTGACTATATACAGAATGCACCTGTAAACATGTAACATAGTGACTATATACAGAATGTGCCTGTAAACATGTAACACAGTGACTATATACAGAAATGCGCCTGTAAACATGTAACATAATGACTATTTCCTACAAATTTATTTTCTGTTAATCTGTATATTTGGTTTGTGTTAATTTCTTGCATTTTATTACTTTGTATTTCTGTAACATTTTAATGTTCTTGAACCCAGGACATACTTGAAAACGAGAGAAATCTCAATGTATCCGTCCTGGTAAAATCCTTTATAAATAAATAATAAAAAAAAATTAAGTTTTCTTAGTTATTTTATATGTATTATTATCCTTTTATACTTACTGCTGTTTTAGCTATTTTCAAGTCTGTATAATTATGTTTTATAATTACTGTATTATTAGTTATCATGAATACGTTAGCTATTTCTTTATCTGTATTATTATCTTTTTTTAATTATTATATAATTAAATATTATAAATAGCTCACCAGGAAGGCGCGCGCTCCAGGGAGTCTTGTAAAATAATCTTTTATTGTGCCTAGAAAAGGATCAACGTTTCAGTCCTCTGTGGACTTTTCAAGATTATGAATATATTAGCTATTTCCATACCTGAATTATTATATTTTATAATAATCACAGGACATACTTGAAAACGAGAGAAATCTCCTTGTATCCTTCCTGGTAAAATACTTTGCAAATAAATATTTATTATTAGATATTATGAATATTATATTAGCTATTTCCATATCTGTATAATTATTAATATATTATGCACATTAAATTAGTTATTTTATTATTTTATGTTACTGTTGTATATTATGAATTTATATTTCTATATTTTTTATTATTGTTCATTATTATATATTATTCACAGTATATTAGGCATTAAATCTGTATTATTATTAATATATTATGCACATTAAATTAGTTATTTTATTAATTTATGCTACTGTTGTATATTATGAATATATTTCTATATTTTTTATGATTTTTCATTATTATATATTATTCACAGTATATTAGGCATTAAATCTGTATTATTATTAATATATTATGCACATTAAATTAGTTATTTTATTAATTTATGCTACTGTTGTATATTATGAATATATTTCGATATTTTTTATGATTTTTCATTATTATATATTATTCACAGTATATTAGGCATTAAATCTGTATTATTATTACTATAGTATTCACATTAAATTAGTTATTTTATTGTTTAATTTTACTGTAATATATAATGAGTATATATTTCTATATGCTTTATTATTTTTCGTTATTATATTTTATGCACAGTATATTGGACATTTAATCTGCTTTATTATGATCATTTTATTAGTACTATCATATTATTGCACTTGGTATAAATCATTTATTGGCATTATTCCTATGCTTTGCATGTTCCTTTGTCATAGTATTGGGAATTCTATAAGATAAATTATCTGTAATAATTTCTCCTGACACGTAAAATATATATACGATAACAGAATATATACCGAGACTGATCGTCAACGAGAAACCTGCACAAATAATGGAGAAAAAACCCCTCTGAGGTCTTATTTATGAATCCCGATGCCGGTAAGCCGGTAAAAAAAAAAAAAAATGAGATTAAATAAATACTGACCCAGACGTGACTTTAGATTTATATTCAGGAATTTAATTAGTAAATTATGAAGTGTGGAGAACGGAGAGAAAAAAAAATCACCATTATTACTATACTCTATTAATATAGAGGCAACATATTCAGTAGCGCAGCGCGATGGACACAGACAGTGTTACAATACTTTGAATATAGGTTAAAATATTATTTAATTACTCTGTAATGTCTGGGCTTGATGAGGTTATGTAAATTGCGCTGATTTAGTGCAGAGTCGTTTGTTTAATGGCTGCGGTGGCTCCTCGCGGTCTGACCATGACACGGAGACATCTCTGTACCCCTGCGCAAAACCATTGATCAAGCAGGGTCACATCGCTGGCGGTGACCATCAATTCAATATTCCAGGCTGTGGCCTAAACTCACCCTCTGCACGGGAACTTTATCACATATTACTCGTGGCTTTCGCACGACACGTCCTTCCTGGTAAAATACTTTATAAATAAAGCCGTATGTTCCCCCGGCTTCACTGCCCGGATCAGTGTGACTGCCAGCGCGGTGCCTCTGACCATACCAACGCTTTTTGCTCAGATTCTGCATTTTATGGTGTCTGTAAGGGCCTGCTAGCGATGTGAAGGGCTTGCAGCGCCCCCTGCTGGGCAAGTTGTGGGTATTACAGCTCTGGGCTCTGAGCCTCGCTCGTGGAATCATGGACGAATCTATTAACAGAATAAGTTGCCGGGTCGCGAGCAGCGCAGCGCCTTTAACATACCTATTATTATTAAGCATTGTGTTTATAACGCGCCGGATCAGGCGCTTCAGGGAACTCCGACGCAGATTGCAAAAACACGAGCGACGCACGGGCAGCTTAGCAACTCTTTAATTAAATCACTCGTCAGCAGGAAAGGAGACGAATATACAGAATTATAAAGAGAAGAAGTAAAAACATATATATGCGACTTATACTACAGAGGACAAGCGGAACGGAGATACAGGTGTAAAAACAAATAACAAAAGCATGCAACTTTAAAAGGCGTTTTAAATAAAATAAATAATGCATGAAAATAATAAATGAGGTCTTATGAATAATAATAAAATGGTCTGTAACGAAATAACAAAAAAATGGCCTCAAAAATTATATCAGAATCAAAAAGTTTGCCGAAAAAATCCAGAAAAATGCCTACATTTTTTTTTTAAAAAAATCAATAAATGAAGAGACTTTTTGCTGCAGATTAAAATAATAAACGGTTTATTAGAAATTAGATTAAACGGGAATATTTTTATCATTGAAACCTATAGGATTCGCCTGATTAACCTGTCGAATGAAACCACTGAACATCAGGGCATTTCACTGACATTTCTCTGCTGTTCAATGTGAATAGATTAACCATTGCTTCTCTATGGGGATTTCACTGCCACCGAACAGCACCGTATTTCACTGCCGCCAAACAGCACCGTATTTCACTGCCGCCGAACAGCACCGTATTTCACTGCCGCTGAACAGCACCCTATTTTACTGCCGCCGAACAGGCACTGTATTTCACTGCCACCAAACAGGCACCGTATTTCACTGCCGCCGAACAGCACCGTATTTCACTGCCGCCGAATAGCACCGTATTTCACTGCAGCCGAACAGCACCGTATTTCACTGCCGCCGAACAGCACCGTATTTCACTGCCACCGAACAGCACCATATTTCACTGCCGCTGAACAGCACCCTATTTTACTGCCGCCGAACAGGCACCGTATTTCACTGCCGCCGAACAGCACCGTATTTCACTACCGCCGAACAGCAACGTATTTCACTGCCGCCGAACAGCAACGTATTTCACTGCCACCGAACAGCACCGTATTTCACTGCCGCCGAACAGCAACGTATTTCAGCGCCAACGAACAGGCACCATATTTCACTGTCGCCGAACAGCACCGTATTTCACTGCCGCCGAACAGCACCGTGTTTCACTGCCGCTGAACAGCACCGTATTTTACTGTCGCCGAATAGGCATCGTATTTCACTGCCGCCGAACAGCACCGTATTTCACTGCCACTAGACAGCATCATATTTCACTGCCGCCGAACAGCACCGTATTTCATTGCCACTAGACAGTATCGTATTTTACTGCCGTCGAACAGCACCGTATTTCACTGCCGCCAAACAGGCACCGTATTTTACTGCCGCCGAACGGGCACCGTATTTCACTGCCACCGAACAGGCACCGTATTTCACTGCCGCCGAACAGGCACCGTATTTCACTGCCACCGAACAGGCACCACATTTCACTGCCACCGAACAGGCACCGTATTTCACTGCCGCCGAACAGCACCGTATTTCACTGCCGCCAAACAGACACCGTATTCTACTGCCACCGAACAGGCACCGTATTTCACTGCCACCGAATAGGCACCGTATTTCACTGTCGCCGAACAGCACTGTATTTCACCGCCGCCGAACAGCACCATATTTTACTGCCGCCGAACAGGCACCATATTTCACTGCCGCCAAACAGGCATTGTATTTCACTGCCGCCGAACAGGCACCATATTTCACTGCCACTAGACAGCATCGTATTTTACTACCGCCGAACAGCACTGTATTTCACTGCCGCCGAACAGACACCGTATTTCACTGCCGCCGAACAGGCACCGTATTTCACTGCCGCCGAACAGCACCGTATTTCACTGCCGTCGAACAGCTCGGGTGCTCGGGTTGAGGAGGTCACTATAGGAGATGGCTTTGAGGTGCTTGGGTTGAGGAGGTCAATATGGGAGATGGATTTGAGATGGTCGGGTTGAGGAGGACAATATGGGAGATGGATTTGAGATGGTCGGGTTGAGGAGGACAATATGGGAGATGGATTTGAGGTGCTCGGGTTGAGGAGGTCACTATGGGAGATGGCTTTGAGGTGCTCAGGTTGAAGAGGTCACTATGGGAGATGGATTTGAGGTGCTCGGGTTGAGGAGGTCACTATGGGAGATGGATTTGAGGTGCTCGGGTTGAAGAGGTCACTATGGGAGATGGATTTGAGGTGGTTGAGTTGAGGAAGTCACTATGGGAGATGGATTTGAGGTGCTCGGGTTGAGTTGAGGTCACTATGGGAGATGGCTTTGAGGTGGTTGAGTTTAGGAGGTCACTATGGGAGATGGCTTTGAGGTGGTTGAGTTGAGGAGGTCACTATGGGAGATGGCTTTGAGGTGCTCGGGTTGAAGAGGTCACTATGGGAGATGGATTTGAGGTGGTTGAGTTGAGGAGGTCACTATGGGAGATGGATTTGAGGTGCTCGGGTTGAGGAGGTCACTATGGGAGATGGATTTGAGGTGCTCGGGTTGAGGAGGTCACTATGGGAGATGGCTTTGAGGTGCTCGGGTTGAGGAGGTCACTATGGGAGATGGATTTGAGGTGGTTGAGTTGAGGAGGTCACTATGGGAGATGGATTTGAGGTGCTCGGGTTGAGGAGGTCACTATGGGAGATGGATTTGAGGTGGTTGAGTTGAAGAGGTCACTATGGGAGATGGATTTGAGGTGGTTGAGTTGAGGAGGTCACTATGGGAGATGGCTTTGAGGTGCTCGGGTTGAGGAGGTCACTATGGGAGATGGATTTGAGGTGGTTGAGTTGAGGAGGTCACTATGGGAGATGGATTTGAGGTGGTTGAGTTGAGGAGGTCACTATGAGGTGGCATGAGGTTGGGGATTGTTGGTCATTTAAGACCCGCCCGCTTCTACATTTCCAGCCCTATAGGTTCTCGTTTATAAACCCTGCACAGTAAATTCCTTCATGACGGGTAATGGTTCCACTTCTTCTTCCCCGTGTTTGTAACACACTTCCTGAGGTCTAAGCCCCCCCCCCCCCCATTTATTGGATCTGTAATACCGGCTGCGCCTTTCTTTGACCTCGTTCTGCAGGGTTTATAGAAATTTATTCCCCCCCCCCCCCGATGCGTTTTGGTATTGGGGTTGTTTTTTTTTCTCGGTTTTTATCGGGAAGCGGCGAGACCTTGCGGTAAGATTTTTTTTTTTCTGTACGCTAAGTGCATTCTCCGGCAGAAAGAAAACAGTGATTAACAGAAAGTCAATTGTCATTCCGGCTCTTTGGAATCTTCCCATTAAAGATAAAGCTGGTTTTAATTAGATGAAGTATCCAATTACTGTAATTAGATTTTTTTAAAAATTCACATCATGAAGACGACCCTTTTAAAAAGGGTTACTGGAATAATTAGTGTATTCATATTAAGCGAAATGTATTGGGTAATATTTATACCCATAAGGCGCGGCGCGCGCCGGCATATTTCACCTCCGGGAGACGCTCGACAATGTTTTGGCAGCAAAATGAATATTTATGGACAGGCGCGTGCTTTAGCGAGATTATGCGGAAAACCGTTTATATGCCATGAATTCCTACCCGAGGGGAGAGGGTACGCAGCGCGCCGCGCGCAGATTAACGCCTCGCCATCTTTCACGCACACTTTCTATCCCTCCTTTAATTAATTTAGACTTTTCAAACTTTGGCGAAAAAACACAAAAAAAGAAAACATGCGCGAAGATAAAGCGCTTCGAGTTCTGAGAGAGATGTTTCCAGACACTTGGGGCCCTATTCCAACTCCTGTGTAAACATCACCACAGCTGTTATAAGTGTAGCGCCTCCATAGACTGTCATGGCTCTGCTGCGCTCACACCACGGTTGCAATGCTGTCCTGTAAAATGCCGGCGACACAGGACGTCGTCATGGAGATACTTTGTTCCCAATTGAAAATTTACTGAAGCTTTTTCGGTATTTCCACAGCTCAGCTCTTCAGCTGGAACGTTTGCGTCCTCGTTTAGTGAATAATCCTTGGGGACTCGCTTTGCTCCTTAACGTTCGTGGTCAGCACGATGACCTCATCACTGTCGCTGAAATGGTCTCTAATGGTCGGGATGTTTCCAGGAAGCAGCACAGACGGCGACGTTGTGGTGGTTTCAGATATGTCTTCCCTCCCGCTTCCTTCTCACGGGTTCCTTGCGCCGGTGATGATGAGCGCTCAGCGCCGGCCCCTCCCCCGTCCGATGCTTTCCTCTATTGATCCTGACCACATGCATAATGTAACCAAACGTTTTAATCGGGCGATGCGCCGGCTGGACACGGAAATATTTATCCGCTGACTTATTGATTCGGCCGCATCGATCTCATTATGAGTCCTTGTTACTCCTTATATAATACTGAACTATGACATCATCGATTCACTCTCCTTCACGTTTTACACAGTGACAGCAGCTGTGTTAAGGCTGATTAATGCGTCCCTCCTGAATTACAGCTCTCACGACCCTCAGGCACACGAAAGACTTGACCTGCTGGTCGCCCACTCAGGAATTCACATTTTGAGGATTTTCGGGTTTAGTTCAAAAAGCAGAGAATGATAAGAAACTAAACACATTTATACGATACAGTATCTTCATCCCTGCGCTCTCCCACCTATTCTGACCTCATACCCTCCCCACCTGCCCCGTGACCCCTCCAGCCCCAGCACCCTGTGCCCCCTCCACCCTGTACCCCCCTCCAGCCTCACCACCCATTACCCCCTCCAGCCACACCATCCTGTACCCCCTCCAGCCCCACCACCCTGTACCCCCTCCATTATTATTATTCTTTATTTATAAAGCGCCAGCATATTCCGCAGCGCTGTACAATAAGCACAGTATAGACAGGGTTACAATACATTGAACAACATTTGACAAACAGTACAGGAGGAGATGAGGGCCCTATTCCCGTAGGAACTCACAATCTGGGAGGGTTGGAAACAGGAGGAGAGGACTTACCCTGTACCCCGCTTCATCCCCACCACCCTGTACCCCACTTCATCCCCACCACCCTGTACCCCGCTTCATCCCCACAACCTTTTACCCCCGGCCTCCCTGTTTGTTCCAGATTCTCTTTCTTCACCCCAATTATTGGAACAGGACCCCGGCACGCCCTCACCTGTTACTGAGCAAACCAGCAGAGCTCTGCCGCGAGCTACAACTCACACTTTCAACCTCTCCCTCTCCTCTGGCGTTTTCCCTCTGCTTTTAAACGTGCTCTGATCACCCCCATTCTGAAGAAGCATCTCTTGATCCCGCCTCCCTTTCAATCTACCGCCCCATCTCTCTGCTCCCCTTTGCCTCCAAAATCTTAGAACGTCTGATCTATAACCAGCTCACCGGTTTCCTCGCTGCCATGTCTCTACTCGATCCGCACCAGTCCGGCTTTCGCTCCCAGCGTCCAATGAGACGGCTCTGACCAAGGTGACTAATGATTTAGTTGCTGCTAAAGGCAAAGGTCACAAAGTAAAGAATTCCAGCATACGGCAGTATTCACCAATGGGATTTTATTCCATCACCAGGAACATAAAAACGTTTCGACCAGGTCTTTGTCAAGTCTACTGTTCCCATCCCTACAACATCTTAAATAGTCTCTCACACCTGAGATAATTAATCACCATTAAAACCACCAGCGTTAAACATATATTCCTCCACGCACCCCCTGTGTGTGCAATAATCGCTACCATGTCTCGTTATTATGTATACATATGCCGGGTATTCAGGGCCGGCCCAAGCCACTGTGCTGCCTGGAGCGAAGGATGAATTGCTGCCCCCCCACCCCCAAAAAAACATGGTGTGTATGAGCTTATCACAGAGCGCCACATATCACGGCCCACTGTCCCACACATCCACATACCGTCACACACACTTACATACTTCCACAGTCACACACACATAACACAGCCGGTAACGGGGAGACGCAGAGGATTAATGACTCCGGAGGGCACAGAGTTACTGTTGATTATATTTCACAGGGTTTTCCTTTAATTAGGAAGCGTCTCACTGAAGGTATGAAAGAAACTAGGAAAATGCTTGTCTTTTCACCATGATTTAATAATTCTGGGAATATGGGGGGGGGTGTAAAAGCCATAAAGCGGCATTAAAAGATGCAGCGTCCCAGTCATTTCTGTAATTCCCCCATCAATCCCTGGCAGCTCCATACTAACCCCCCCCCCTCAGTTTAGAAAGGTAAAAATGTGATTTATTTATTTTAGTAAAGCCACCCAGGCCTCGCCAGGAAAGTGAAAAGCAGATCCCCAGCTATTAACAACTAACTACAGCTCCCATCATGCTGTGCGGGCTGTAAGGGAGCTGCAGATTGTCTTCAATCGGCAGCTCCTTCAGGACTCTGGGATAGGGTGTCTGTCCAGGCTTTCCCTCAACCAGGACAGAGGAGCTGGCTGGCAGTGCTTTATGGGGGCAGCAACATGTCCATGTGAGGAGGGATGGGAACCTCCATAACACACACGTGGGGGGGCACAGAGTCTCCTGTATGAAATCAAGCTAGGCCTACCTCCTCAGCAGCCTCATGGTTCCCCAGGATTCATTTAAAGGCGCGCACTTGCCTACGTCATCAGGGCAGTGCCGCGCATGGCACGTGACAGGCTCTAAACACTGCGCTCCATCTCACAGGCGCACTGCGCTGCAGGAGAGATCACAGCCAGGCTGCATCGCTGGTAAAACTTAAGCTGATGGCCTCCATACCTGCTGAAAGGGGCAGGCGCCGGCCCGCTGAGAGGGGCAGTCACATGCTGGAGGGGCAGGAGCAGATTGGTTTTCAACAGAACGCTGTCCTGCAGCCGTGTCCAGGCTGGCGGCCTTTGAAAGAGCAGCAAAATTCTGCCCCTGACAAAGTGCTGCCTGGAGCGGCTGCTCCACCCCGCTCCATGGAAGGGCCAGCCCTGCGGGTATTCAATATCAATACTTAATACAGTTTCCTATAATGGTGATTATTAAGCTAATTCACCCCATGAGAGACATCAGAAGACCATGAAAACCCGAATATTCACTGTAACCTGTATTCTTCAATCATAAGAAAGGTGCATAATCGGCCTCTCTGTTTAAACCCTGAGGGGACATAGAATTCAGATGATATATCCAATAGAATTCTTTACTTTTCGAGATTTTCTCCCTGTCACCCCCTCTCGTGGACACCCCTTCTCGTGGACACCCCTTCTCGTGGACACCCCCTCTCGTGGACACCCCCTCTCGTGGACATCCCATCTAGTGGACACCCCCTCTCATGGACACCCCTTCTTGTGGACACCCCCTCTCGTGGACTGGAAACCCCTTCCACATCTTGAAACTTCAGCTGTGAGACATTGTGACCAAACTCCACAAAGTGACAGGGTACTGGAAGTTCCATTTCTTTTGTCCTGATATCAGATTTATGTTTCATTATGCCACGCTTTACTTTCTGCGTGTGGTCTCTCCTTCGTATATTAACCCACCATGGCATTTAAGTAGATATACCACAAATGTAGAATTACACGTGAAGTATCCGCTCACCTTGTGTCCCAAATGGGGATGTACAAAGGAGTCCAGGCAGCAGTGCGATTATCTGTCTAAACAGCTGAGGCATGGGAACGTTTTATTCTGATCCCCCTTAAACTCCGCTCTCACCAATTTCTCTTTAAGGGACCCCCCTTCCTGTAAGACATCAGGGGAACCATTTGAATTCTGGTATTTTAGGATAAGAGTCTTATCCTAAAAAGTAAAGGTCACTTCTCCTCCTTATTCTTCTTGATTAGGGATGAGACGAACACGTCCGAGTTCGGGTTCGTATTCGAACCCGAACTTTCCAAATGTTCGGATCCGAACCCGAACCCGAACCCGAACTCCATACAAGTCATTGGGGCTGAAAATTCGGTTTTTAGAGTGTCCTCCAAGAGGGCATATATGCTAGATATTTGCCTTAAAAGGTGTATGGGGGTCCGGGTAGTGCCCTGGGGGACAGGAAACAAGGACAAAAAGTAAAAAAAAAACATTTTTAAAGGGACAGTGAGTTTTCCATGAAATAAGGGTTAAAAATAAAAACGAAAAATTCCTTCAAATATCATGCCTAGGAGGTCCCCATAACCTGCCCGTGAAGTGGCGGATTTCTAGGATGTATAGAAACACTTAAAAACAAAAAAATGACGTTTCAAATGATGGTAAATGCTTTTCCTTTAACCTATCCATAAACAACTGCTTGGGGCGGCAGTCTGTATGAAAAGAGGAGACATTTTCGGACACATAGAAAAAGTTTAGTGATTTTTTGGCTAAATTATTGTGAAACTTATGCAGGCTTTGGATGAAAGTAACAATAGGTAATTTAAAATTGGGCCTTTAGCGTCGGCAACAGTGCCGTCACACCGTAACCCCTCTGAGGATATGAATCTGATACAGGCGTCATTGGCAGTGCACCCAAATATTGTGCTTTTGGTGCAAGGCCAGCAAGACTGCCAGGCCAGCATGTACTATCATACAGTAACCCCTCTGTAGTATTGTGGAAGAATGCAGGGGTGGACCATGTGGTCCTATATTAAAAAGATATGCATCTGTTAAAGGCGTCAGTGCACCCAGATATTGTGCTTTTGGTGCCAGGCCAGCAAGTACTATCATACAGTAACCCCTCTGTGGTATTGTGGAAGAATGCAGGGGTGGACCATGTGGTCCTACATTGAAAAGATATGAATCTGGTCAAGACATCAGTGCACCCAGATATTTTGCCTTTGGTGCCAGAATGCCAGGCCAGCAAGTACAATCATACAGTAACCCCTCTGTAGTATTGTGGAAGAATGCAGGGGTGAACCTTGCGGTCCTATATTAAAAAGATATGATTCTGGTCAAGGCGTCAGTGCACCCAGATATTGTGCCTTTGGTGCAAGACTGCCAGGCCAGCAAGTGGAATTCTCTTTGAATTTCTGCCAGACGAACGCTTGCTGGGAATGACCGTCTGAAGTGGCTGCAGACTTTTCTGGCCTGGCTGAGAAGCTCTGGCAGCTCTGGGTACTTGGTTAGGAAACGTTGTACCACTAGATTTAGGACGTGTGCTAGGCATGGTACATGCGTCAATTTACCCTTGCGTAGGGTGGAGAGAAGGTTGCTGCCATTATCACAGACGATCATACCCAGCTGAAGCTGGCGTGGTGTTAACCATCTCTGCACCTGCCCCTGCAGAGCTGACAGAATTTCTGGCCCGGTGTGGCTCCTGTCCCCTAAACAAACCAGCTCAAGCACAGTATGGCTTCTTTTTGCTTGAGCCATTGCATAGACCCTGTCAGGCGTCTGTCTTCGCCAGAGACAGAGAAGGAGGAGGAGGAGGAAGAGGGAGAGGTGGTGGTGGTGGAGCAGACAGACCTCATACAAGAAGCTTTCTGGAGGCGTGGTGGATGAACAAGCTCCAGCACAGAGCCCCGTCTTGGATCCCTCCCAGCTGCGATCAGAGTTACCCAGTGTGCCGTGAAGGAAATGTAATGACCCTGTCCATGCTTGCTGGACCACGTGTCTAAAGTCACATGCACCTTGTTGCTGACTGCCTTTCCCAATGACTGGATAACATTGTCTTCCACGTGCTGGTATAGTGCTGGAATGGACTTGCGTGAAAAGTAATGGCGTTTTGGAACCTGCCACTGTGGTACAGCACATTCAACAAATTCACGGAAGGGAGCAGAGTCCACCAGCTGGAAAGGCAGCAGCTGCAATGCGAGTAATTTTGCTAAACTGGCATTTAGACGCTGTGCTTGGGGATGGTTGGGACTATATTTTTTCTTACGCTGCAGCAGCTGCGGCAGCGTAATCTGACTGCGTAAATCTTCAGCTGCTGGGATGATGTCACATTGTGAGGAAGGACCTGGTACATCCATTACTGTAGCATCATCCCTGTCAGTGGAGGTTGTAGGCAATGACATGGCAGGACATACAGTGGGGGTAGAGACAGATGAGGAGGAGGAGGACCTACGCAAAGTTTTGCGCCAACGGAATGTGTGGCAGGAGGTCATATGTCGCCTCAAGCACGTGGTACCAAAGTGTCTGGTGTCTATCCCATGCTTCAGCCTCACCTGACATAGATTACAAATAGCAACGGTGGGGTCTGCTGCACATTTCTTAAAGAACTCCCAACAGACAGCAGAGTTCCTGCGTGTGTGCTTTGAGACAACAGCGCTCTGCACCGGAGCAGCTCTGACATCTGATGCCTTGGACTGGCTAGTGCTACGGTTGGTCATAGAGGATGGTGTGCCTCGTGTTTGCTGTGCCTCCTCCTCCCCCTCTTCCTCACTTGATTCCTCTGTTCGATCAGGCACCCAGGCGGAGTCAGTGACCTCATCATCATTGTCATCATCATCCCCTATCTCCTCGTCACTGGAGCCAACTTGGCAGTATGCTGCAGCTGCTGGTGCAACATGAGTGCCATTATTTGTGTGTCATCACTGGCACCCCCATCCTCTAGGTTGATTATACTCCCTTCCTCAACCTCAGAGATTGAATCAGAGCACTGTACTTGCTGCGCATCCGCAAGCAGCATGTCACTGTCATTGTTACATAGTTACATAGTTACATAGTTATACAGGCTGAAGAAAGACATGCGTCCATCGGGTTCAGCCTCTCCCACATAACCTACTGCTGTTGATCCAAAAGAAGGCAAAAAACCCAGTCTGAAATATGCAACATACTGGGAAAAAATTCCTTCGTGACCCCAGAATGGCAGTCAGATTTCTCCTTGGATCAAGAAGCTTTTACCCACATGTTAAATATTATAACCCTTAATATTCTGTGTCTGCAGGAAGTCATCCAGTCGTTTTTTAAAAGTCTGTACAGACTCTGACCCAACCACCTCAACAGGCAGAGAATTCCACAGCTTTATTGTTCTCACCGTAAAATAACCCTTCCTATGCTTTAAGCTAAATTTTCTTTCTTCCAGTCTAAATGGATGACCCCTTGTCCTGTGTATAGACCTGTTAATGAATAGGTTATCAGACAATGGTTGATAATGGCCCCGTATATATTTATATAAGGTTATCAGATCCCCTCTAAGGCGCCTTTTCTCTAAACTAAACAGGTTTAAGCTTGTTAGTCTTTCCTCATAACTTAACCCTTCCATCCCCCTTATTAATTTAGCTGCCCGTCTCTGCACTTTTTCTAGCGATATAATATCTTTTTTTAAGACCGGTGCCCAAAATTGCACGGCATATTCAAGGTGCGGCCTGACCATTGATTTATACAGAGGCAAAATTATGTTTTCATCCCGTGAGTGAACTCCTCTTTTAATGCATGCCAGTACTTTGCGGGCCTTGGCGGCTGCTGTTTGACATTGCACATTGTTACTTAGTTTGAAGTCTATGATTATTCCCAAATCCTTCTCCTGCTTGGATTTCCCTAACTCCGTACCATTTAGGGTATAAATTACTTGTGTGTCTTCACTCCAAAGTGCATAACTTTGCATTTATCTAGATTAAATTTCATCTGCCATTTAAGTGCCCAGTCCCCCAATCTATCTAAATCCCTAAATCGTAGTCAAACAATTCAGCTGACTCCTCCGTGTGTGATAGCGAGGCTATGGCAGGAATAGCTGTGGACATGGAGGCTGCATTAGATGCTTTGGCAGCTGAGGTGGACTGTAAAGCACTAGAAGCCTGGCTGGCAGAGGACTCGGAGTATGAGGATGGCCTGGTTAGCCAATCCACCAAATCCTCTGTATGTTGCTGCTGCCTAAGGCTAGGGTCAAATGAACGCATTATTTGCAGCTACCGTCAAAAAGTGCGTCCGAACGTATTGACATATATATTTTCACGGAATGCGCGAAAACGGTCATACATGCGCATTTTCGTGCATGATTTGTTACGGATCCAAACCAGGAAACTTTGGGTGTCTGGACGTTATGTTGGCCGAACATGATCAGCGTCTGACGTCTCCTAATCACCTAATCTCCTAATGTGCTGGGGAGGCACATGTTGGAGGTGTGGTCACTGGAGAGGCACATGGTGGAGGTGCGGTCGCTGGGGAGGCACATGCCGCCGCAGCGCACTCTGTACGTCAGTACTAGCGGTTCTGCGTTCTCGAAAAAATGAGTTCATTTTCCACTTGCGTTGCATGGCCGGACTTTCGTGCTGCTGTACTTTGTATACTGGCCATCATTGCGTGTCATTTTCTGCTACTGTGGCCGTGATTAAGTACGCCTAAACGCACGTTAAAAATGCGCTAGTCTGACCCCAGCCTAAAACGGCCAGCACCATTTAGAAAGGACAAGCGTGCCCCTGCAGAGGATGCACCACGTCCACCACGACCAGAGGCACAGCCTCCCGACACAGGGGCTGCTTGCCCTCTTATCTGTGTCTGAGAGCGTCTGCCTGTCCTTTTTGTTCTTTCAGACATGGTGAGTGATATATAGATTAAATATATAAAGAACTCTGATTCAACTCTGGTATAAGATTAAAGATTTAAAGAACTCTGGTATAACTCAGTGAGACACCCTGATAGCTGGCAGCCAGTGACAAGACACAGATTACAAGTCTCAGACACCTCCTATAAATCAGTGAGACCCCTTGATGGGTGGCAGTGAGAAGCCACAGATTACAAGTCTCAGAAACCTCTTATAAATCAGTGAGACCCCTTGATGGGTGGCAGTGAAACCTCCTATAAATCAGTGAGACCCCTTGATGGGTGGCAGTGAGAAGCCACAGATTACAAGTCTCAGAAGCCTCTTATAAATCAGTGAGACCCCTTGATGGGTGGCAGTGAAACCTCCTATAAATCAGTGAGACCCCTTGATGGGTGGCAGTGAAACCTCTTATAAATCAGTGAGACCCCTTGATGGGTGGCAGTGAAACCTCTTATAAATCAGTGAGACCCCTTGATGGGTGGCAGTGAAACCTCCTATAAATCAGTGAGACCCCTTGATGGGTGGCAGTGAAACCTCTTATAATTCAGTGAGACCCCTTGATGGGTGGCAGTGAAACCTCCTATAAATCAGTGAGAACCCTTGATGGGTGGCAGTGAAACCTCTTATAAATCAGTGAGACCCCTTGATGGGTGGCAGTGAAACCTCCTACAAATCAGTGAGACCCCTTGATGGGTGGCAGTGAAACCTCCTACAAATCAGTGAGACCCCTTGATGGGTGGCAGTGAAACCTCCTATACATCAGAGAGACCCCCTGATGTGTGGCAGCCAGTGAGAACACACGGATTATAACAATTCCCAAATATTTAGTAAAAATTAGTGACCCCCCCCAAAATACTGCATGGTACTGGCTGTGTGACAAGAGACAGATCACCTTAATTCACAAATGTTTTAAAGAAATTTGTAACCCCCAAAATACTTGCTGGCACAGTGACAAGACACACATCACCTCAATTCCCAGATATTTGGTAGAAATGAGACCCCCCCAGACCCCCCCAGTAGCGTGGCAGACCGGCAGTAAGAACACAGAACAACAATCTCCTATGAAATCTCCTCTCAAATGCGTGCAGAAGCGCTGCGTGGAAACCTTATATAGTGTACTGCGGGAGTTAGCTCTGTGAGCCCATGATTGGGCAAAATTTGCCCAATCAGGTCTCTGAGTCGTGATTGGCATACTGTTGAACCTGTCTTGCACCAGACCTGTGGTCAGGTGCAAGGCTGTAGCCAATTACGAGCTTCAGGCTAGTGGCAAAGTGCATTGTGGGCCATTGTGATGCATTGTGGTCGAACTTGCTCCAAACACCCGGAAATGTTCGGAGTTCGCGATCTAACCGAACAGGCTAAGTTTGGCCCGAACTCCGGATCGAACAGCTCATCCCTATTCTTGATCTTTCCGCTGCATTTTACAACTTCACCACCCTCTCCTGCTCCTCACTAGGGATGAGCTGTTCGGTTCGATGGGTACGGAGTTCGTGTTCGCGTTCGAACTTTTGAAATTGTTCAAGTTCGAATGCGAACCGACCACGGGGGTGTTCGGCTCATCCCTACTCCTCACGCTGGGTCAGCTTGGCCTCAGTGACTTCACTCTCTCCTGCTCTTCACGCTGCGTCAGCTTGGCCTCAGTGACTCCGCCCTCTCCTGCTCCTCACGCTGCGTCAGCTTGGCCTCAGTGACTCCGCCCTCTCCTGCTCCTCACGCTGCGTCAGCTTGGCCTCAGTGACTCTGCTCTCTCCTGCACTTCACGCTGCGTCAGCTTGGCCTCAGTGACTCTGCTCTCTCCTGCACTTCACGCTGCGTCAGCTTGGCCTCAGTGTCTCCGCCCTCTCCTGCTCCTCACGCTGGGTCAGCGTGGCCTCAGTGACTCCGCCCTCTCCTGCTCCTCACGCTGCGTCAGCTTGGCCTCAGTGACTCCGCCCTCTCCTGCTCCTCACGCTGGGTCAGCTTGGCCTCAGTGACTCCGCCCTCTCCTGCTCCTCACGCTGGGTCAGCTTGGCCTCAGTGACTCCGCCCTCTCCTGCTCCTCACGCTGCGTCAGCTTGGCCTCAGTGACTCTCCTTCACTCTTCACAATAAGTCTCTAACCAAATCCTGCTACTTCCACCCAAAATCATTGCGTGCGTCCGTCCCTGTCTTAATCAGGATTCAGATTCCAGAGACTCTACCCACCGCTATATTCACAGACACAATCCAATATCCAAAGACTCTTTTCTACCATATTCTGTATAAATTAATAATTTTTAATTCAGTGATTCTTCTTGGAGAGGCACATGTTGGAGGTGCGGTCGCTGGTGAGGCACATGTTGGAGGTGCGGTCGCTGGGGAGACACATGTTGGAGGTGCGGTCGCTGGGGAGGCACATGTTGGAGGTGCCTACCGCACCTCCACTGGGTGTTACATCCTCAGCCCCCGCTGTGCCCCCTGGGGGGTCTGGGCAAGAAGGGGGACCGCTGGCTGGCCGGGTGCCAGCACTTTCTGCTGGCAGATTGGCATCTGAGGGGGCGGGGTCAGGTGTGGTTACCAGGAACCGCCGGCTTTAAAACAGGGCTCGAGGAGTTGCCTCGTCGCCCTGTTGTGGAGTTTACTTCATGCGCCGCTACTTCCTGAATCTGTTTGAATTTACTGTTGACGACCCTGCTTTGTATGAGATTCCTGGCTGCTCCTGTTATTTGACCCGGCTTGGCTTTGACCACTCTCTCTCTCTATCGTGTATATTACGCTGTTTGCGTGTATTAGTGATTTAACCCCTTGCTGGTTGCTGGGTTGATCGCTCGCTGTTTGGGTTCTGTCCCATCACGTTTAGGGGTATCGTTTGTAACCCTCTGGGGTCCCTTTACCCAGGCTACTACTCATGTTACTGTTTTATCAAAGACCACGATAACAAACGATTGTTTATTTATTTATTTATAAAGGATTTTACCAGGAAGGATACATTGAGATTTCTCTCGTTTTCAAATATGTATTTCTGTTTAATGTTATTTCTAATCGCATCTCTGTACATATTAGCAATAACAATCCTGTATGCAAACCGGTACCTTCCGAGAGTCACCAGGTATCTACTAATCTTAAGTATTTACCAGAACGATTGGTTTCTGCATCTGACTGCCCTGCACCTTGAATACTTCACAGACTGTCGTTCCACGTATGGTGTTTCTAAGCGTGTCCTAGGCTTTCAGTCGGTCTCGAAACCCTCGGAGCTTAGAGGCAATTCAGCTAGTCGTTTGAGTCCCCTGGCTCTTGAGTTACAACCTGTATTTTATGCAATTTCTGTGTTAATCAAGAAAGTATTGTTGCCCTTAAGGATCTCAACTCCGCTATTCTTGGGGAAGCAATATAGCTATCGTTACACTGGGGAGGCACATGTTGGAGGTGTGGTCACTGGAGAGGCACATGTTGGAGGTGCGGTCGCTGGGGAGGCACATGTTGGAGGTGCGGTTGCTGGGGAGGCACATGTTGGAGGTGCGGTCGCTGGGGAGGCACATGTTGGAGGTGCGGTCGCTGGGGAGGCACATGTTGGAGGTGTGGTCACTGGAGAGGCACATGTTGGAGGTGCGGTCGCTGGGGAGGCACATGTTGGAGGTGCGGTCGCTGGAGAGGCACATGCTGGAGGTGTGGTCGCTTGAGAGGCACGTGATGGAGGTGCGGTCGCTTGAGAGGCACGTGATGGAGGTGCGGTCGCTGGGGAGGCACATGTTGGAGGTGCGGTCGCTGGAGAGGCACATGTTGAAGGTGCGGTTGCTGGGGAGGCACATGTTGGAGGTGCGGTTGCTGGAGAGGCACATGTTGAAGGTGCGGTCGCTGGAGAGGCACATGCTGGAGGTGCGGTCACTGGAGAGGCACATGCTGGAGGTGTGGTCGCTGGAGAGGCACGTGATGGAGGTGCGGTCGCTGGGGAGGCACATGCTGGAGGTGCGGTCGCTGGGGAGGCACATGCTGGAGGTGCGGTAGCTGGGGAGGCACATGTTGAAGGTGCGGTCGCTGGAGAGGCACATGCTGGAGGTGCGGTCGCTGGGGAGGCACGTGTTGGAGGTGCGGTCGCTGGAGAGGCACATGTTGAAGGTGCGGTTGCTGGGGAGGCACATGTTGGAGGTGCGGTCCCTGGAGAGGCACATGTTGAAGGTGCGGTCGCTGGAGAGGCACATGCTGGAGGTGCTGTCGCTGGGGAGGCACATGTTGGAGGTGCGGTCGCTGGAGAGGCACGTGTTGGAGGTTCGGTCACTGGAGAGGCACATGCTGGAGGTGCGGTCGCTGGAGAGGAACGTGATGGAGGTGCGGTCGCTGGGGAGGCACATGCTGGAGGTGCGGTCGCTGGGGAGGCACATGCTGGAGGTGCGGTAGCTGGGGAGGCACATGTTGAAGGTGCGGTCGCTGGAGAGGCACATGCTGGAGGTGCAGTCGCTGGGGAGGCACATGTTGGAGGTGCGGTCGCTGGGGAGGCACATGTTGGAGGTGTGGTCGCTGGGGAGGCACATGTTGGAGGTGTGGTCACTGGAGAGGCACATGGTGGAGGTGCGGTCGCTGGGGAGGCACATGTTGGAGGTGCGGTCGCTGGAGAGGCACATGCTGGAGGTGCGGTCGCTTGAGAGGCACGTGATGGAGGTGCGGTCGCTGGGGAGGCACGTGTTGGAGGTGCGGTCGCTGGAGAGGCACATGCTGGAGGTGCGGTCGCTGGGGAGGCACATGTTGGAGGTGCGGTCGCTGGGGAGGCACATGTTGGAGGTGTGGTCGCTGGAGAGGCACATGTTGGAGGTGCGGTCGCTGGAGAGGCACCTGTTGGAGGTGCGGTCGCTGGGGAGGCACATGTTGGAGGTGCGGTTGCTGGGGAGGCACATGTTGGAGGTGCGGTCGCCGGAGAGGCACGTGTTGGAGGTGCGGTCGCTTGAGAGGCACGTGATGGAGGTGCGGTCGCTGGGGACCCCCCTCTATACAGTGATGCCCCTTCTCACCCCCCCGCTATACAGAGATGCTCCTTCTCACCCCCCGCTATACAGAGATGCTCCTTCTCACCCCCTATACAGAGATGCTCCCTCTCACCCCCGCTATACAGAGATGCTCCTCTCACCCCCGCTATACAGAGATGCTCCCTCTCACCCCCCGCTATACAGAGATGCTCCCTCTCAACCCCCGCTATACGGAGATGCTCCCTCTCACCCCCCCGCTATACAGAGATGCTCCTTCTCACCCCCTATACAGAGATGCTCTCTCTCACCCCCCACTATACAGAGATGCTCCCTCTCACCCCCCCCCGCTATACAGAGATGCTCCCTCTCACCCCCCGCTATACAGAGATGCTCCCTCTCACCCCCGCTATACAGAGATGCTCCCTCTCAACCCCCGCTATACAGAGATGCTCCTCTCACCCCCGCTATACAGAGATGCTCCCTCTCACCCCCCCGCTATATACAGAGATGCTCCCTCTCACCCCCCCGCTATACAGAGATGCTCCCTCTCACCCCCCCCCCCCGCTATACAGAGATGCTCCCTCTCACCCCCGCTATACAGAGATGCTCCCTCTCACCCCCCGCTATACAGAGATGCTCCCTCTCACCCCCCCGCTATACAGAGATGCTCCCTCTCACCCCCTATACAGAGATGCTCCCTCTCACCCCCCGCTATACAGAGATGCTCCTTCTCACCCCCCCGCTAAACAGAGATGCTCCCTCTCACCCCCGCTATAGAGATGCTCCCTCTCACTCCCCCCCGCTATACAGAGAAGCTCCCTCTCACCCCCTGCTATACAGAGATGCTCCCTCTCACCCTCCGCTATAGAGAGGCTCCCTCTCACCCCCCGCTATAGAGAGGCTCCCTCTCACCCCCCCGCTATACAGAGATGCTCCCTCTCACCCCCCGCTATACAGAGATGCTCCCTCTCACCCCCTGCTATACAGAGATGCTCCCTCTCACCCCCTGCTATACAGAGATGCTCCCTCTCACCCCCGCTATAGAGAGGCTCCCTCTCATCCCCTGCTATAAAGAGATGCTCCCTCTTACCCCCGCTATAGAGATGCTCACTCTCACCCCCGCTATACAGAGATGCTCCCTCTCACCCCCGCTATACAGAGATGCTCCCTGTGGCGGAATGGCATATCCGCCTGCGGTCCTGCTCTATCTGACCCCCTCTTTGGTGTTGCCAAGCCCGACTACCGAGTGGCACGGCACCCGGCGTCTCGAGCGGCTTGGGTAAAAGACCACGTGGCGGTGGAGATCTGGAGAGTAGATGGGGCACCCACGGTGGAAATCCGCCCGACTACCGAGTGGCACGGCACTCGGCGTCTCGGGCAGCGGATCTACTGACCATTGAAAGGCTGGAGACGGTCTGCGTGGCGAACCGCGGTTCGGTAGAGTCTCCTTGAAGATGCAGGCACGGCGCTGCGTCGAGGTCCCGATTCGGGGTGGTTGCGGTATCCCGAGGTACCAATTCAAGGTGGCGCAACGGCGCGGCGAATCGATGTTCTGCTGCGGGGTTAGAGTGACCCGTTCCTGGGCGGTGGTGATATGTAGCCGACGTGAAATGAAAACACCAGGCAGAGCTGTATGTTTCAAACACTCAGATGAACTGGCTCTTTTAATGAACAACGCCACCATTTATGCTGAAGTACAGCAGTCACAATTTGCATACCCATACTAATTACTAGCATACCCATACTAATGAGTTAGGTCAGTTATTTACAATAAACATTCTTCACATTCTCTTAGCCTTCAGCGCACACAACGTTTGTACATCCATTGTTCCAGCACATCAGATTAAACACACACTATCAGAGATCCCTTAAATTAAACATGTAGCTAGATAATGGGGAAAATCCCTGACGCATAAATTACACAGCAGCAAAACTTGTTTACTGGCTACAGAAAAACACATTTACCTACAGGAATATAAGCATGTTTTAAAACCAAAGCTATGTCATTTCACTAAACTAAATTAAACTAAAACCAAACGATGTAAAGTATATTTAAAATCACACAGGGTACATCTTAATACAGCACATCAAGTAAAACCACATCTAGCAAGGAAAATAAACTGTTCATACATTGAAACGCACACTGCAAACGTTCAAAGGAAAACAAGGTCCTTTTAAAAATGTCTTGGGTTTGAGTCGTGGGTCTCGCTGCGCCGAGCCCCTATGTCCCTTCCGTGACACTCCTCCCCCTTTCCAAAGTCCGACGAGCCCGGTTGGACCCACACGGGTCGTATAGGGGGAGTCGGTGCAGTCTCTGCGGCCCATAGTCCGTGGGCAAGAGGCGAGCCGCCAGGCTTCTCCAGTGGTGCTCGCGGCCGTGCCTGGCAGGTTGTAAGTCCTTCGGGGTACCCCCTCCGGAATAAGTGTCCCGTGGTTGGGGAGAGGTACCACCTGTGCCATCTCCAGTGGTCTCGGGTACTCGGGGAAAAAGGGGGCTAAAGGCATGCGCCCCAAGTGCCTTGGTCAGCCGTTGATAAAGCCGGTGGCGGCCGAGGGCCTCCGGGCCAAAGTGCAAGGAGGGGCAGGTTGGCAACCGGCTCTGCTCCGCCACCAGTGCGTCGGCTGGGGTGGTGAATGCTGGAGAAGACTCACCCGGCAGGAGAAGGACGTCCTCCATCTCGGGTGGAGTTGGTGGCTGCAAATCAACCCGCTCAGGGGAATCCTCCTTCTGCTCCTCGGTGCCGATAAGGGGGAGTGGGCAGAGGCCAGATGCACTCTGCCCCGTTGCCAGCGCTTCTGCTGGGCAGGCGGGTGCGGGAGCAACATCCAGCGGGGAAGATGGGGTCAAGGGCTGCACAACAATCAGCCCGGGGAAATCCTCCTTCTGCCCTTCAGGACAGACGTCGGAGGGTGGACAGAGGCCAGATGCACTCTGCCCCGTTGCCAGCTCTTCTGCTGGGGAGGTGGGTACCGGAACAAAGTTCAGGGGGTCAGACGAGGTAAGCGGCTGTGGGGGAGGCAGCCCCAGGGTATCCCCCTCCTGCTCCTCGGGACAGCTGGGAAAAGGTGGGCAGAGGCCAGCGGCACTCTGCCCTGTGGCCAGCTCTTCGGCTGGGTGGGGGTCTCCTTGCAGGAGGATGGGGTCTTCCATCCCCAGGGCGATCAGTGGCTGCGAGCAACCCAGCCCGGGGGAACCATCTGTCTGCTCCTCCTGGCAGACTGTGGGAAGTGGGCAGAGGCCAGCGGCGCTCTGCCCCGTGGCCAGCTCTTCTGCTGGACCCGCGGACTCGGCCACCGTGTCTTCCTGCGGGTTTGAAGGAATCACTTCTTCTGCTGGGGCCCCAACGGGGACCCATGGGAGCAACTCGGCCTCCCATACTTCCAGGTTCCTTGGACTGTCGGTTCCTTCCGCTGGACAGTCCCAGTACATGGGACTTAGACCCGACTGCGGAACGCTGTCCAACAGTCTCCTATAGGCCTTCTCGAGCTCCCATTCTCGCTCTACTAGGAACTCCAGTTCCTCTAACTCAGAGTCCCTGCTATCGTACGGGAGCTCCTTTTCCCGTCGCTCCAGTATCTCCTCCGACCGCTCTTCTGTCTCTTCTCCGAACCCAGGGCCATGTTCTCGTAAAGCAGCCCTGTGCCGCCGTAGTGGGGGCCTGCGGTGGAGGCGCCGTCGATGGTGCGGGGTAGCAGAGGGCCTGTTAGCCACCGGAGCGCGCGGTACGCGGCGTCCAGTGCAATCTCCTGCTGCACCAGGTATTGGAGCTCTGCCTCCCACTCCTCCGGGGGTCGATCTTGCAGGAACGCTGCTCGGGCGTTATACTGCACCTGGAAAATGACAGCGCTCGAAGGGACATCAACCCCGTGGCAGTCCCTTTCATGGCGTAGCGCCTCATACCACAGCTCTTGGCGGATCTCGTCCCGCCACTCAAGCCCAGTGGGCTCCACTGTGGACCCGTGGTACCGATCCAGGCCCTTCCGCAGCCTTCTCGGAAATTCAACCTCCATGTCGGCGAGGGTACCGGCACAGGGGCACCACTCCTCGACGGGGAATGTGGCGTCCTCAGATGCAGCTCCAGACGAGCTGTAAGTCTCCATCCAGGGGTCGCTGGGATGTGCAATTTCCCCAATACAGACTCCAGGCGAGCTGTAAGTCCCGAAAGGGGTATCGCTGGGGGGTGCAGATTCCCGGGGTGAAGCTCCAGTCGAGCTGTAAACCTCGACCCAGGGTTCTACGGGTTTGGGGACGGGGTTAGAGAGTTCACCACTCCTCATACAGAGCGCCGCCATCCGCAACTCGTGCTGATGGTCCCTCTCCTCAGCCGCTTGGAGGTCCACCATTAGCCGGCTCACCATGTCCTCGGAGGGGGTGAGGCCGAATCCCATGATCAATGACCGAGCGCTCTGCCGAAGGCGCTCATTAGGGTCCTGGGCCAGGGTTGGGGCCCTCACTCTTTGCTGGTCCATCCGGGTCAGCTCCTTCACTAGGGTTTTCTTCTTTTTGTTGCCGGGGGTCCCTCCCCGATTCTCCAACATGCCCCGCAGGACGTCCCGCTGGTAAACGCTGTACCCGGCCATGGTATGGGTCTTCTTGGGGGTTGCAGAGAGCTATCCCACCGCTGCCACCAGTGTGGCGGAATGGCGTATCCGCCTGCGGTCCTGCTCTATCTGACCCCCTCTTTGGTGTTGCCAAGCCCGACTACCGAGTGGCACGGCACCCGGCGTCTCGAGCGGCTTGGGTAAAAGACCACGTGGCGGTGGAGATCTGGAGAGTAGATGGGGCACCCACGGTGGAAATCCGCCCGACTACCGAGTGGCACGGCACTCGGCGTCTCGGGCAGCGGATCTACTGACCATTGAAAGGCTGGAGACGGTCTGCGTGGCGAACCGCGGTTCGGTAGAGTCTCCTTGAAGATGCAGGCACGGCGCTGCGTCGAGGTCCCGATTCGGGGTGGTTGCGGTATCCCGAGGTACCAATTCAAGGTGGCGCAACGGAGCGGCGAATCGATGTTCTGCTGCGGGGTTAGAGTGACCCGTTCCTGGGTGGTGGTGATATGTAGCCGACGTGAAATGACAACACCAGACGGAGCTGCATGTATCAAACACTCAGATGAACTGACTCTTTTAATGAACAACGCCACTATTTATGCTGAAGTACAACAGTCACAATTTGCATACCCATACTAATTACTAGCACACCCATCTAATTAGATTATGTCAGTTATTTACAATCAACATTCTTCACATTCTCTTAGCCTTCAACTCACACAACGTTTGTACATCCATTGTTCCAGCACATCAGATTAAACACACACTATCAGAGATCCCTTAAATTAAACATGTAGCTAGATAATGGGGAAAATCCCTGACGCATAAATTACACAGCAGCAAAACTTGTTTACTAGCTACAGAAACACACATTTACCTACAGGAATATAAGCATGTTTTAAAACCAAAGCTATGTCATTTCACTAAACTAAATTAAACTAAAACCATGCCCTCTCACCCCCCGCTATACAGAGATGCTCCCTCTCACCCCCCGCTATAGAGATGCTCCCTCTCACCCCCCGCTATACAGAGATGCTCCCTCTCACCCCCCGCTATACAGAGATGCTCCCTCTCACCCCCCCGCTATACAGAAATGCTCCCTCTCACCCCCGCTATACAGAGATGCTCCCTCATACCCCCCGTTATACAGAGATGCTCCCTCTCACCCCCCGCTATACAGAGATGCTCCCTCTCACCCCCCCTGTTATACAGAGATGCTCCTTCTCACCCCCCGTTATACAGAGATGCTCCCTCTCAACCCCGCTATACAGAGATGCTCCCTCTCACCCCCGCTATAGAGAGGCTCCCTCTCACCCCCACTATACAGAGATGCTCCCTCTCACCCCCCCTGTTATACAGAGATGCTCCTTCTCACCCCCCGTTATACAGAGATGCTCCCTCTCACCCCCTGTTATACAGAGATGCTCCCTCTCACCCCCGCTATAGAGAGGCTCCCTCTCACCCCCACTATACAGAGATGCTCCCTCTCACCCCGTATACAGAGATGCTCAATCTCACCCCCCGCTAAACAGAGATGCTCCCTCTCACCCCCCGCTATTCAGAGATGCTCCTTCTCACCCCCCGCTATAGAGATGCTCCCTCTCACCCCCCTATACAGAGATGCTACCTCTCACCCCCCGCTATACAGAGATGCTCCCTCTCACCCCCCCTATACAGAGATGCTCCCTCTCACCCCCCCCTGTTATACAGAGATGCTCCTTCTCACCCCCCGTTATACAGAGATGCTCCCTCTCACCCCCCTGTTATACAGAGATGCTCCCTCTCACCCCTCGCTATAGAGAGGCTCCCTCTCACCCCCGCTATACAGAGATGCTCAATCTCACCCCCCGCTAAACAGAGATGCTCCCTCTCACCCCCCGCTATTCAGAGATGCTCCTTCTCACCCCCGCTATAGAGATGCTCCCTCTCACCCCCCTATACAGAGATGCTACCTCTCACCCCCGCTATACAGAGATGCTCCCTCTCACCCCCCTATACAGAGATGCTCCCTCTCACCCCCGCTATACAGAGATGCTCCTTCTCACCCCCCGCTATACAGAGATGCTCCCTCTCACCCCCGCTATACAGAGATGCTCCCTCTCACCCCCCCTATACAGAGATGCTCCTCTCACCCCCGCTATACAGAGATGCTCCCTCTCACCCCCGCTATACAGAGATGCTACCTCTCACCCCCCGCTATAACAGAGATGCTCCCCTCACCCCCCGCTATAGAGAGGCTCCCTCTCACCCCCGCTATACAGAGATGCTCCCTCTCACCCCCGCTATACAGAGATGCTCCCTCTCACCCCCGCTATACAGAGATGCTCCCTCTCACCCCCCGCTATACAGAGATGCTCCTTCTCAACCCCCTATACAGAGATGCTCCCTCTCACCCCCCGCTATACAGAGATGCTCCTCTCACCCCCCGCTATACAGAGATGCTCCCTCTCACCCCCCCCCGCTATACAGAGATGCTCCCTGAAGAGAATAATGGTCTCCAATTGTCCGTCCTTAACCCCTAAGACCCTGTCTTAGGCACACCTTGAGTTAACTCTCCTTCTGCGCAGGGAGAGAGAAATCCGTTAAAAAAAACACACGAGGCATGTAATTTTGTCTGGCAATTTCTCTCTGCCCTCCAGCGGTTCTTTGACACTTATTTATACCTGTGTCAAGGCGTTGGCTCTTTATTTCATTAGTTAACATTTCAAAACATAACATAGTTCATTGGCCAGTTTCAATACAGGTCTGGTGACACATTTCTAGACAGTCCCGTGGCCTCGGCATGTGATTTCTTGAGATATCAGCATTTCTTAAGACATCAGCACTTTTTTAAGACATCAGCACTTTTTTATCACTTGAGAGAAACTTGCAAACATCAGTATCCTTGTCATTCTAAAGACATTTGCAAACATCTTGAGAAGTGAACCTTAGTCCTATAATACTGCTGATTATCAATTTATCTTAAAACTATTTCTTATATTTTAAACCTTAATTTATCTATTAATATTATAATTCCTGGGGTGTTATTTAACTACTTATAGGGTCCTTCTTTTAGGTTAGCAGATGGTGGTCTGAGGATTCCTTTTCCTTCAATCCCCTCTTAGAATCATAGTATGATCATACTATTTGATTCTTTCTTTGTTTCATCTATCTACTGTAAGTTAGTATGGGTTGGGGAGCGAGACCCTCAATACCCATGTGGATCAATATAGAACCAGGGGGGCTGTACCTGCCACGGAACGGGTAACACATGGCAGTCTCCCAGTGCCTATTTATCTTCCTAACCTACAGTATATTTTACTTCCTATTAGCTATTCGGCGGAGTTGGACATATTCTGCATAATCATTTGGAGTGGACGGTAGAGGTTTACTGTACATCATGGTGGTGGGGTTACCCTTGGCCATTTGGGCCTACATTATCAGGGATGTAGGTACAGCATGTACCTGTCCCCTCTATCATTTTGCATACACCTCCTTTTTCAGCCAATATCATGTCCAGAGCCATCCGGTTCTGGAACGTCATAATGGATGTGGATTGTAGTTGGTCAGCGAGGCCCTGTAAAGCTTCGCGAGTATAATTAACAAATCTCTGCTGGTTATAATATAAATAGTTAATCCAATCTACATTCTTATTAATAGTAACAAGAGGTGCTAGGAATGACTCAAACCCTGCCTTTACCTGATCCCTTGCTTTAAATTCATCAGGGACCCCTTTTGGTACCCCTATAGCATCAATATAGACATGCGGATCAAGACTACCTTGTGGGCTTGGGACTTCCCTTTTCCTGCGACGTGAGCTAATATTTGGAATTTCCTCAGGATCCGAAACAATATGAAATCCCATTATGGCCTTAGCTAGGGCACATTCACCTGACCATTGAAGGGGCAGACGCGCCCTAATCTTGAGGTCTCCACATATCCAGTAGAGATCCCCAATCAGAAAAACTTGATTCTGTAACTTAATACTGTTGATATTGCTATAATTGGCACAATAACCCTCGGGGAAGAAGGTGAGGTTCCTACCTTTTTCTACTGACCTATAGCAGGTATAGTTCCCTGGATAAACATGTATCCCTTCTCCTGGTTGTGGAGGCGTGTTAGTATGGGGTAGCTATTCTTCCAATATTCACATAAACTCTGGCTATCAGTGGTGTTAGTATATAAACTAAGAAAACATTCTTCTACATCTTGCGGAATATTAAAAGGTACGGTGCCTAGATGTGGCCTAGCAGCACCACACACATAACAATTTGTACGGTTATTGTTTAGGGCACTAAATTTTACCCATTCTAGCCAAACATTTACATCTGAAAATCCTGTTTCCATTACTATGCTGTCTTCATAGGTGGGATTGGCTATTGATTTGGTGTTAGGTAGGAGAGGAGGAGGTCTCACTACCTCTCCATATTTCCTGGGTAGGAATGGGTTCTCTTCCTTCTTATAAATGGCCATATCTTGGAGTTTGAACTTGTATCGAGGGAATTTGGTTGTGGCAGTTGCGTATATTCCCATTACATAGACACCCGTGTCGGCCTGGGAAGGGTGTTGTATAGTTAGCGTCAATTGTACTGTCTGAGCTCCGCTTCTGATTGAGCACCGCCACCCACCTCTCCCAATCAAAGTCATACGATTTAATAGGCTTTGTCCCTCGGAACTGCGTCGTCGTGCGGCGCTATCTGGTTTATATCCCCATCTGTTAACTACGACATCAGAGGTACCATATCCCATATTGCCCGTGTCCCACCCCACTGCGCCCCAATAATCACAATTATGTCCCCAGTACTCATCGGTTACACATATATATACAGTTGCCTTGTACAGTATCATACTGCAGTCACCTGATCCTTTGTTACAGAATGACTATGGGGCAATAATCAAAACCATAAGTGGCTACAGTTGTGCTGGAGGAATTGAACCAGAAAGTTGTGACCCCGTTATCATAGTCATGCCTACATCTGGGGAAGCAGATACTCCAGTAATGGTGGACAATAAAAAAACAACAGTGGCCAGACAGTGATGGTTTGGGTTGGGGTTCTTTCTGGTAGAGGGTGTGGACAATAGGGGTTGTGACATATGTTCCGAAGGGGGGGTAAACATATTATTTCAGTCTTTTTCTTCCCCCACATGCGTCTCCATACTCTTCGAAAAGGATCCTTGGTTGTCATCTTCTCCTTGTTGGAAGCCAGGGCTTTCTGCCCTCGTGAGTGTCTCTTGGTCCGGGTCCTCTTCCTGATGGAGGCCAAGGCTATTAGCTGCCCCCGTTAGTACCCCTTGTTGAGTCCTTTGTTGAATCGCTTGACTCGAGAGGGTCCCTTGTTGAATCCGCTTGACTCGAGAGGCGTGAATCCAGACTGGGCTGTCCTCTGTCAGTATAGCTGTGCGGGTTACGGCTACCACCGTGGTCTCTGGTCCATAGGCGAAATCCTCTGGTCTTTTTCCTTTCTGTAGCCGCTTTACCAGCACCTTGTCTCCTGGATTAAATAGGTGGGTAGATTTGTCTGAAAGAAAGGGAACTTAAATATAACTTCGTCTCTGGTTGTCTCGAGGGTTGAGATCAGCTGCCTAACATATTCATCCCTTATCTGCTCTAAGTCCCCTGTCTCCACTGTTAGCCTACCTGTAGACCATGGTAATGGAAAGGGTCTGCCCATAAGTATCTCGAAGGGGGAGTAGCCTGTGTTCCTATTAACCGCCATTCTGATTTCAGCCAGAATGATGGGGAGTACCAATTTCCAATTCTTTAGCTCTTCTGTGGTTGCATATTTTTGTAAGGTACAAAATAATTGGTCCCTATCCATTGTGGGAGGTCGCAAAACCCGGCATTACTAGTTTAGCTATGTCCTGTTGTGCTGCTCGTTTAGCTGCTTGGTCAGCCAGATGATTCCCTTTTGCAATAGGATCTGAGGCTCTGGTGTGTGCTCTAAAATGTAACACCGCTATCTGAGAGGGCATAAGAATGCTTGCTAGGAGGTCCGTGACCAGGGTCGAATGGGAAATCTTCTTGCCATCTGCGGCCACAAATCCCCTCTTTTCCCATATCGTCCCATGGTCATGGACCACACCATAAGCATATTTGGAGTCAGTGTATATCGTGACAGGTCTACCCGCATAGAGCCTGCATGCTCGTGTTAATGCAATCAGTTCTGCTGCCTGGGCAGACTGGTAGGGTACAGGCCCCGATTCTAGAACAGTGTCAGGGAGTTGAACCACTGCATAGCCTGCATGATAAGTGTAGTCATCGGGGCGGGTACAGGAGCCGTCAACAAAGACGACATCTGCGTCCGGAACAGGTGTTGACAGAAGATCAGGGCGGGGTGCAGTTTCAGACGCAATGGAGAGAGCACAGTCATGTTCGAGTGGGATTGTATCTGAGGGATTCTTAAGACCCAGTAAAGCGTTTAGGATTGGTGCTGGACCAGAGACACTTGAACTGTATTCTATGTGCAGTGCAGGGTTGCTTAGCAGTGTGACTTCATATCCACTAAAGCGCTGTGATGACATGTGCTGTGTATGTATGCCCTTAAGTAAAAAATAAAACATCATGGGTTGTGGGTAGGTGAGGTTCGTACCCTAATGTGTATTGGCTTGCCATACTAACGGCCATTGCACATGCTGCCAGGGCACGCAAACAGGCCGGCATCCCTTGTACCGTTACTGGCAGAATCTTTAAAAAAAAATACTACGGGGCACAACCGGCCCCCATGTTCTTGCGTCAGTACCGCGGCCATGGTTTTACAATTGTCCCTTGCAAACAGATGAAATGAAAGTACATAATCAGGGAGGCCAAGCGCAGGGCTTATTAACATCATTGCATTTCTGAGAACCCTAAAGGCATTTAACATTTCATTAGACCACGTTATCACATTGGATTGACCCAACAGGGTGGCTTGTCTCAGAATGTTATCGTAGTAGGAGCAGTCAGGGATCCACTGTCTGCAATAGTTTATCATGCCTAAGAATGACAGCATGTCCTTCTTAGTTTTCGGGTTGACCAGGCCCGTGACAGACTGGACTCTCTTCTGACTGATGCTCCGTTCCCCCTGTCTGAGAACAAACCCTAAATATTCAACTTGCATTTGACACCACTGCATTTTTTTTTAAGGGAAACCTTGTGCCTACATTCCTGTAACCAACTAAAAAGTGTTTTACCATCCTCCCGGCAGGCCTCCTCTGATGGACTGCATACGAGGAGATCATCCACGTATTGCAGCAGGACAGAACCATGGCTGGGGTGCCAGAATTTCAGAGTGGCCTGCAGTACAATACTGTAGACCACCGGGGCGTCAACGTACCCCTGAGATAACCTTTTCCATGTAAATTGGGTGCCTTCAAATGAAAATGCAAAAAGCAATGCCGTGTCAGGGTGTACAGGGATGCTAAAAAATGCATTCTTCAGGTCAATTACAGAAAAATGTGTATGTGTCGCTGATATTGATGACAGAAGTGACGTGACATCTGGGACAATTGGCGCAATTAGAATCACTAGGGAATTAACTGCGCGCAAGTCTTGAACGAACCTGACAGTCCCGTCAGCTTTGTTCACGGGGTTAATTGGGGTACTGAAGGGGAAGACTACAGGTTCCAGGATACCATCCTGTAGAAACTGGTCAATCATAGGACGTAGTCCGTCCTCTTTCTCTTTTTGACAATGTTTAAAAATTCTATTAATATCTTCTATTCCTAAGTAACTTATTCCCCACGGTCATAAATGGAAAATGGGTTTTGTTGGTGTTATTCTCATATCTTAGGGCTTATTAATGGCGATCCTTTGTTATATACAAACAAACAAACTTTTTCTAAATACTGACAAAACGGTTACAATGCTCTTTGGAACTGCACCTAAACTACACAAATTGCAAACACCCCATCTATGTGTTGGGACAAAATCAAACGGCACACTGACCACAGTCACCTCTCTCAAATACCTAGGTATGTGGTTAGACCCAAATCTATCTTTTGCCCCACATCGAAAAACTCTCATCTAAACTTTACCCCAAACTAGGTGCCCTGTACAGAAACAAATCCTGCCTGAGCCCCGCGGTAAGAAAGCAGATTGTACAACAAATGCTTATGCCAGCCATTGAATACGGAGATGTAGTGTATGCAGCCGCCCCGCAAACACACCTCCAGAAACTTACTACATTGTATAACTCATTCTGTCGCTTTGTGCTACAATGTAACTACATGACCCACCATTGTGACATGTTAAAAGAACTAAAACTGGCCATCGCTGGACTCTAGACGCACCCTTCACCTTTCCAACCTGGTGTTTAAGAGCTTTTCTGGGAAGCTACCACCCTACCTGAATATGCTGCTTCCCAGCAGTTCCCTCATCTATAACCTCAGATCCAGGACCAGCACCTTACTTGCAATACCGCAATACAAAAAGAAAATGGCTCGATCCGCATTTTCCTACAGAGCACCGCAAATATGGAATAACCTCCCAGACGCCGTCAAATCTTCCCCCAGTCTAAAGTCCCTTAAGAGCTCCCTATTAGCATACCTCAATACAAATGCACCTGTAAACATGTAACATAATGACTACATTTCCTCCATATTTATTTTTCTGTTAATCTGTATATTTGGTCCTGTGTTAATATCTTGCATTTTACTATTTTGTATTTCTGTAACCACTCAATGTTCTCGAACCCAGGACATACTTGAAAACGAGAGAAATCTCAATGTATCCTTCCTGGTAAAATCCTTTATAAATAAATAAATAAATAAATATACGAGTGGCCATAATAACGAAAGGCAGTATATATTCTTCTGCTTTTTTTTTTTCTTCGTCTTTGGATGTGGATGGGGCCGGAGGTTTCAAATCCTCCATTGGCCCACCGCACCAAGACCTCTGTCTCAGTAAAGGGACGGATATATGGATTGTCTATAAGACGGAGGGGGTCGTGGTTCCCAGCTGACACGGGGTATTTCTTGTTTATTCCGTGGTATACTCTGTTCTATTTAATGCAGTCTGGCGCTGTCAGAGGACCATGAGGTCCCTCTTCTACATTGTTTCACCATTAATCATTGTCCCCCCCTCCCCAATTTCATATACTGCATGTCCCACTGAGGGTCTCCCTGATAATAGGGCCATGCCTCGGTGTCGTCGAGACATAATCCTTTCACTATATCCATATAGAATGGGCTGTGGTCTCCCTGTCTGAGGAAAGGATCACAACTCCCACTGCTTCTGTCCATCCCGCCATACTATCTATCCATGGGTTAATTAAATAGCAATCTGTACCCCCTACTCGTGCTACATAATCTTTACAAAACTCTCCTATTTTCCGTAAGGATATTTCTTTAACCTTGCTACTTTAAATACCCATGGCTAGTTGTACAATTGAATAATCAGGCAGGTAAAATAGAGAAAGAAAGAAAAAAGAGAGGCTCTTCACAGTGCTCGAAAAGAAAAACAACTTAAATTCTTACTATACTATAATATATATATATATCTCTATGCCACATGGATCAACAAAAGATGAGCTAATTTAAGGATAAGTAATAAAAACTTATTTAGTGAATCCTCCCTAATCTCGAGAATCAAACTTCTAATCTTTTGCTTTTTATTTGTAGTTATATAATTCCTTCATATCATAAACAAAAATTTATAAACCACAATCCAATAGTATATAAAAACTAGCTTCACAATATAATATATCTCTGTAGTAACTGCATACATGACCAACATCATCCACCCCATCAGTCAGCAACTAACACACAAATGGCCAACAAAACACCTCTGCTTAATACAACATGCACCTCACAGCAAACAATGTCCAACCAGTCAGCTCTTATATATACATATATATATATATATACACAGTACCATCAGTATACAATGGGGCAAAAGTCTGCCCTACCTTACAGATTTTCCTGCCACCCAATTAACTTATCACTCTAATAATATATACTTTAAACCGGTAGTACAGGAATGACGAGCGTCCGTCTTACCTTACAGACCACTCGGCACCTTAACTTATACCTCTACAATTTATATAATTTACTCTATTATCACAACTGAGGGACGTCTGTCTTACCTTACAGATCGTTCAACAGTAAATCTTAACACTCTAATATTCTTATACGCTAATATTCTTATACTCTATACATTTTATGAGGGTTAACGCAAGGTGTGATCAATTGGACATATAATGTCCCTTCTATGAGTGTGGTTCCTGACCTACTCCTTTAAATAAACGGCCCGTGGCAACGTTTTCTTTTAATTTGTAATAAACGGCCCCTGGCAACGTTTTCTTTTAATAAACGGCCCCTGGCAACGTTTCCTTTTAATAAACGGCCCCTGGCAACGTTTCCTTTTACACTATAGGACATGGACAACTAACTTTAGTTCGAGATAAACGTTGTCATTGCCCTCGTCCAGACAAGACAATATACTCACCAGGACGAGGGGTGACCGTTCATGTCGGCAGTGCCTCCAGATTGAAGAGAATAATGGTCTCCAATTGTCCGTCCTTAACCCCTAAGACCCTGTCTTAGGCACACCTTGAGTTAACTCTCCTTCTGCGCAGGGAGAGAGAAATCCGTTAAAAAAAACACACGAGGCATGTAAATTTGTCTCTGGCAATTTCTCTCTGCCTTCCAACGGTTCTTTGACACTTATTTATACCTGTGTCAAGGCGTTGGCTCTTTATTTCATTAGTTAACATTTCAAAACATAACATAGTTCATTGGCCAGTTTCAATACAGGTCTGGTGACACATTTCTAGACAGTCCCGTGGGCCTCCGCATGTGATTTCTTGAGATATCAGCATTTCTTAAGACATCAGCACTTTTTTAAGACATCAGCACTTTTTTATCACTTGAGAGAAACTTGCAAACATCAGTATCCTTGTCATTCTAAAGACATTTGCAAACATCTTGAGAAGTGAACCTTAGTCCTATAATACTGCTGATTATCAATTTATCTTAAAACTATTTCTTATATTTTAAACCTTAATTTATCTATTAATATTATAATTCCTGGGGTGTTATTTAACTACTTATAGGGTCTTCTTATAGGTTAGCAGATGGTGGTCTGAGGATTCCTTTCCTTCACTCCCTTCTCACCCCCCGCTATACAGAGATGCTCCCTCTCACCCCCGCGATATACAGAGATGCTCCCTCTCACCCCCCGCTATACAGAGATGCTCCTTCTCACCCCCCGCTATACAGAGATGCTCCCTCTCACCCCCCGCTATACAGAGATGCTCCCTCTCACCCCCCCCGCTATACAGAGATGCTCCCTCTCACCCCCCGCTATACAGAGATGCTCCCTCTCACCCCCCGCTATACAGAAGATGCTCCCTCTCACCCCCGCTATACAGAGATGCTCCCTCTCACCCCCCGCTAAACAGAGATGCTCCCTCTCACCCCCCGCTATTCAGAGATGCTCCTTCTCACCCCCCGCTATAGAGATGCTCCCTCTCACCCCCCTATACAGAGATGCTACCTCTCACCCCCCGCTATACAGAGATGCTCCCTCTCACCCCCCCTATACAGAGATGCTCCCTCTCACCCCCCGCTATACAGATGCTCCTTCTCACCCCCCGCTATACAGAGATGCTCCCTCTCAGCCCCCCGCTATACAGAGATGCTCCCTCTCACCCCCCCTATACAGAGATGCTCTCTCTTCACCCCCCCTATACAGAGATGCTCCCTCTCACCCCCCGCTATACAGAGATGCTCCCTCTCACCCCCCGCTATACAGAGATGCTACCTCTCACCCCCGCTATACAGAGATGCTCCCTCTCACCCCCGCTAAACAGAGATGCTCCCTCTCACCCCCCCCGCTATACAGAGATGCTCCCTCTCACCCCCCTGTTATACAGAGATTCTCCTTCTCACCCCCCGTTATACAGAGATGCTCCTCTCACCCCCCCCTGTTATACAGAGATGCTCCCTCTCACCCCCGCTATAGAGAGGCTCCCTCTCACCCCCGCTATACAGAGATGCTCCCTCTCACCCCCGCTATACAGAGATGCTCCCTCTCACCCCGCTATACAGAGATGCTCCTTCTCACCCCCTATACAGAGATGCTCCCTCTCACCCCCAGCTATACAGAGATGCTCCCTCTCACCCCCGCTATACAGAGATGCTCCCTCTCACCCCCCGCGCTAATACAGAGATGCTCCCTCTCACCCCCCCCCGCTATACAGAGATGCTCCCTCTCACCCCCCGCTATACAGAGATGCTCCCTCTCACCCCCGCTATACAGAGATGCTCCCTCTCACCCCCGCTATACGAGATGCTCCCTCTCACCCCCCGCTATACAGAGACGCTCCCTCTCACCCCCCGCTATACAGAGACGCTCCCTCTCACCCCCCTATACAGAGATGCTCCCTCTCCCCCCGCTATACAGAGATGCTCCCTCTCACCCCCCCCGCTATACAGAGATGCTCCCTCTCACCCCCCCCCCCCGCTATACAGAGATGCTCCCTCTCACCCCCCGCTATACAGAGATGCTCCCTCTCACCCCCCGCTATACAGAGATGCTCCTCTCACCCCCGCTATACAGAGATGCTCCCTCTCACCCCCCCGCTTATACAGAGACGCTCCCTCTCACCCCCCCGCTATACAGAGACGCTCCCTCTCACCCCCCCTATACAGAGATGCTCCTCTCACCCCCGCCTATACAGAGATGCTCCCTCTCACCCCCGCTATACAGAGATGCTCCCTCTCACCCCCCCGCACTATACAGAGATGCTCCCTCTCACCCCCCCCCTATACAGAGATGCTCCCTCTCACCCCCTCCCCCTATACAGAGATGCTCCCTCTCACCCCCCTCCCCCTATACAGAGATGCTCCCTCTCACCCCCCCTCCCCCTATACAGAGATGCTCCCTCTCACCCCCCCCTATACAGAGATGCTCCCTCTCACCCCCGCCTATACAGAGATGCTCCCTCTCACCCCCCTCCCCCTATACAGAGATGCTCCCTCTCACCCCCCCTCCCCCTATACAGAGATGCTCCCCTCTCACCCCCCCCCCTATACAGAGATGCTCCCTCTCACCCCCCTCCCCCTATACAGAGATGCTCCCTCTCACCCCCCCCTCCCCTATACAGAGATGCTCCCTCTCACCCCCCCTCCCCCTATACAGAGATGCTCCCTCTCACCCCCCGCTATACAGAGATGCTCCCTCTCACCCCCCCCTATACAGAGATGCTCCCTCTCACCCCCCGCTATACAGAGATGCTCCCTCTCACCCCCCGCTATACAGAGATGCTCCCTCTCACCCCCCCGCTATACAGAGATGCTCCCTCTCACCCCCTCCCCCTATACAGAGATGCTCCCTCTCACCCCCCGCTATACAGAGATGCTCCCTCTCACCCCCGCTATACAGAGATGCTCCCTCTCACCCCCCGCTATACAGAGATGCTCCCTCTCACCCCCCCGCTATACAGAGATGCTCCCTCTCACCCCCCGCTATACAGAGATGCTCCTCTCACCCCCCCGCTATACAGAGATGCTCCCTCTCACCCCCCGCTATACAGAGATGCTCCCTCTCACCCCCGCTATACAGAGATGCTCCCTCTCACCCCCCCGCTATACAGAGACGCTCCCTCTCACCCCCCGCTATACAGAGACGCTCCCTCTCACCCCCCGCTATACAGAGATGCTCCTTCTCACCCCCCGTTATACAGAGATGCTCCCTCTCACCCCCCGCTATACAGAGATGCCCTCTCACCCCCCCGCTATACAGAGATGCTCCCTCTCACCCCCCGCTATACAGAGATGCTCCCTCTCACCCCCCGCTATACAGAGATGCTCCCTCTCACCCCCCCCCCCCGCTATACAGAGATGCTCCCTCTCGCCCCCCCGCTATACAGAGATGCTCCCTCTCACCCCCCCGCTATACAGAGATGCTCCCTCTCACCCCCGCTATACAGAGATGCTCCCTCTCACCCCCCCCCGCTATACAGAGATGCTCCCTCTCACCCCCCGCTATACAGAGATGCTCCCTCTCACCCCCCCCCCCCTATACAGAGATGCTCCCTCTCACCCCCTCCCCTATACAGAGATGCTCCCTCTCACCCCCCCTCCCCCTATACAGAGATGCTCCCTCTCACCCCCCCTCCCCCTATACAGAGATGCTCCCTCTCACCCCCCGCTATACAGAGATGCTCCCTCTCACCCCCCCCTATACAGAGATGCTCCCTCTCACCCCCCGCTATACAGAGATGCTCCCTCTCACCCCCGCTATACAGAGATGCTCCCTCTCACCCCCGCTATACAGAGATGCTCCCTCTCACCCCCCTCCCCCTATACAGAGATGCTCCCTCTCACCCCCCGCTATACAGAGATGCTCCCTCTCACCCCCCGCTATACAGAGATGCTCCCTCTCACCCCCCGCTATACAGAGATGCTCCCTCTCACCCCCCCGCTATACAGAGATGCTCCCTCTCACCCCCCGCTATACAGAGATGCTCCCTCTCACCCCCCCGCTATACAGAGATGCTCCCCTCTCACCCCCCGCTATACAGAGATGCTCCCTCTCACCCCCCGCTATACAGAGATGCTCCCTCTCACCCCCCCCGCTATACAGAGATGCTCCCTCTCACCCCCGCTATACAGAGATGCTCCCTCTCACCCCCGCTATACAGAGATGCTCCTTCTCACCCCCCGTTATACAGAGATGCTCCCTCTCACCCCCCGCTATACAGAGATGCTCCCTCTCACCCCCCGCTATACAGAGATGCTCCCTCTCACCCCCCGCTATACAGAGATGCTCCCTCTCACCCCCCCCCGCTATACAGAGATGCTCCCCTCTCCCCCCGCTATACAGAGATGCTCCCTCTCACCCCCCCCGCTATACAGAGATGCTCCTCTCACCCCCGCTATACAGAGATGCTCCCTCTCACCCCCCCCCGCTATACAGAGATGCTCCCTCTCACCCCCCGCTATACAGAGATGCTCCCTCTCACCCCCCTCCCCCTATACAGAGATGCTCCCATTCAGGCGCTGTGTTGTGTCGGATCCGGTTCCTCGTCGAGAGCTGTTCCTGCAGCCATTTCTCACCCATTGATTTTTTTTATTTATTTATTTATAAAGGATTTTATCAGGAAGGAGACATTGAGATTTCTCTCGTTTTCAAGTTTGTCCAGTTTTTGGGATTTATTTCTTGCGGAGACGATTTATGAAGAACAATGTTATTTTACACTGAGAAACGGTTACTGTAAAATATATTTAATAATTATTTGGTTTATTATTTAGGCATAAAAACCTTTGCTATTCTATAGATACCAGATTAAAGGGTATTAAAGCCTATTTAATGTTATGCCGTATTTATTAAGAACATACTTTGTTTTTGCACCGAAAAACGGAAGATATTGTGTATAAATGCCTCACACAAAGCCTGCAGGAACACATCTCGACGAGGAACCAGATCCGACACAACACCTGGGCTCCTCCTGCAGCCAATCAGCGCGGTCTCCGCTCTGCAGCCAATGGCACGCCGCGTGTTATCGCTCCTCCAGGCGGTCGCTGTGTCGGGTGCTGTGATTGGCTGCGCCCGGCTCGGTGGCGGCTCCCGGTGCGAGGGGGACATGGCTCTGTCCGCCATTCAGAAGGTGGCCGTCTTCTCCTGCCTGGTGCTCTGCGTCTCCCTGCTCCTCCCCAGAACCTTCCTGTCCCGCGGGAAACAGCCGGAGGGTGAGCGGCCTCAATACCGGCCGTGACGTCAGCACCTACCGGGCGCTTCGACGAGGGGGGAGGGGCCAAAATAATGACAACAGGGACCCGAAACCGGAGACATGACAGGCTCCTCCCCCACATCTCGCCAGTACAACCAGGCCCCTCCCCCCCCCCAGGACCGGGTGTTGGGATGTAGAGGGGGTCCCGGTACGGGGTGACTTGGTTGGGGTCTCGTGTTGGGATGTAGAGGGGGTCCCGGTACGGGGTGACTTGGTTGGGGTCTCGGTGTTGGGATGTAGAGGGGGTCCCGGTATGGGGTGACTTGGTTGGGGTCTCGGTGTTGGGATGTAGAGGGGGTCCCGGTATGGGGTGACTTGGTTGGGGTCTCGGTGTTGGGATGTAGAGGGGGTCCCGGTATGGGGTGACTTGGTTGGGTCTCGTGTTGGGATGTAGAGGGGGTCCCGGTATGGGGTGACTTGGTTGGGGTCTCGTGTTGGGATGTAGAGGGGTCCCGGTACGGGGTGACTTGGTTGGGGATTTGGTGTTGGATGTAGAGGGGTCCCGGTACGGGGTGACTTGGTTGGGGTCTCGTGTTGGGATGTAGAGGGGTCCCGGTACGGGGTGACTTGGTTGGGGTCTCGTGTTGGGATGTAGAGGGGGTCCCGGTACGGGGTGACTTGTTGGGGTCTCGGTGTTGGGATGTAGAGGGGGTCCCGGTACGGGGTGACTTGGTTGGGGTCTCGGTGTTGGGATGTAGAGGGGGTCCCGGTACGGGGTGACTTGGTTGGGGTCTCGGTGTTGGGATGTAGAGGGGTCCCGGTACGGGGTGACTTGGTTGGGGTCTCGTGTTGGGATGTAGAGGGGGTCCCGGTACGGGGTGACTTGGTTGGGGTCTCGGTGTTGGGATGTAGAGGGGTTCCGGTACGGGGTGACTTGGTTGGGGTCTCGGTGTTGGGATGTAGAGGGAGTCCCGGTACGGGGTGACTTGGTTGGGGTCTCGGTGTTGGGATGTAGAGGGGGTCCCGGTACGGGGTGACTTGGTTGGGGTCTCGGTGTTGGGATGTAGAGGGGGTCCCGGTACGGGGTGACTTGGTTGGGGTCTCGGTGTTGGGATGTAGAGGGGGTCCCGGTACGGGTGACTTGGTTGGGGTCTCGTGTTGGGATGTAGAGGGGTTCCGGTACGGGTGACTTGGTTGGGTCTCGTGTTGGGATGTAGAGGGGGTCCCGGTACGGGTGACTTGGTTGGGGTCTCGGTGTTGGGATGTAGAGGGGTCCCGGTACGGGGTGACTTGGTTGGGGTCTCGTGTTGGGATGTAGAGGGGGTCCCGGTACGGGGTGACTTGGTTGGGGTTTCGGTGTTGGATGTAGAGGGGGTCCCGGTACGGGGTGACTTGGTGGGGTCTCGTGTTGGGATGTAGAGAGGGGTCCCGGTACGGGGTGACTTGGTTGGGGTCTCGTGTTGGGATGTAGAGGGGGTCCGGTACGGGGTGACTTGGTTGGGGTCTCGGTGTTGGGATGTAGAGGGGGTCCCGGTACGGGGTGACTTGGTTGGGGTCTCGGTGTTGGGATGTAGAGGGAGTCCCGGTACGGGGTGACTTGGTTGGGTCTCGTGTTGGGATGTAGAGGGGGTCCCGGTACGGGGTGACTTGGTTGGGGTCTCGGTGTTGGGATGTAGAGGGGTTCCGGTACGGGGTGACTTGGTTGGGTCTCGGTGTTGGGATGTAGAGGGGGTCCCGGTACGGGGTGACTTGGTTGGGTCTCGTGTTGGGATGTAGGGGGGTCCCGGTACGGGGTGACTTGGTTGGGGTCTCGGTGTTGGGATGTAGAGGGGGTCCCGGTACGGGGTGACTTGGTTGGGGTCTCGGTGTTGGGATGTAGAGGGGTCCCGGTACGGGGTGACTTGGTTGGGGTCTCGTGTTGGGATGTAGAGGGGGTCCCGGTACGGGGTGACTTGGTTGGGGTCTCGGTGTTGGGATGTAGAGGGAGTCCCGGTACGGGGTGACTTGGTGGTTGGGTTCTCGTGTTGGGATGTAGAGGGGGTCCCGGTACGGGGTGACTTGGTTGGGGTCTCGTGTTGGGATGTAGAGGGGGTCCCGGTACGGGGTGACTTGGTTGGGGTCTCGTGTTGGGATGTAGAGGGGGTCCCGGTACGGGGTGACTTGGTTGGGGTCTCGGTGTTGGGATGTAGAGGGGGTCCGGTACGGGGTGACTTGGTTGGGGTCTCGTGTTGGGATGTAGAGGGGGTCCCGGTACGGGGTGACTTGGTTGGGGTCTCGTGTTGGGATGTAGAGGGGTCCCGGTACGGGGTGACTTGGTTGGGGTCTCGGTGTTGGGATGTAGAGGGGTCCCGGTACGGGGTGACTTGGTTGGGGTCTCGGTGTTGGGATGTAGAGGGGGTCCCGGTACGGGGTGACTTGGTTGGGGGTCTCGTGGTCAGTGGTGTTGGGATGTAGAGGGTTTGGGCTCGGTACGGGGGTGACTTGGTGGTGGTCTCGGACGTGGGTGTTGGGATGTAGAGGGGTTCCGGTACGGGGTGACTTGGTTGGGTCTCGGTGTTGGGATGTAGAGGGGGTCCGGTACGGGGGTGACTTGGTTTGGGTCTCGGTGTTGGGATGTAGAGGGGTCCCGGTATGGGGTGACTTGGTTGGGGGCTCGGTGTTGGGAAGTAGAGGGGGTCCCGGTACGGGGTGACTTGGTTTGGGTCTCGGTGTTGGGATGTAGAGGGGGTCCCGGTACGGGGTTGACTTGGTTGGGGTCTCGGTTGTTGGGATGTAGAGGGGTCCCGGTACGGGGTGACTTGGTTTGGGGTCTCGGTGTGGGATGTAGAGGGGGTCCCGGTACGGGGGTGACTTGGTTTGGGTCTCGGTGTTGGGATGTAGAGGGGTCCCGGTACGTGGGTGACTTGGTTGGGGTCTCGGTGTTGGGATGTAGAGGGGTCCCGGTACGGGGTGACTTGGTTGGGGTCTCGTGTGGGGATGTAGAGGGGGTCCCGGTACGGGGTGAGACTTGGTTGGGGTCTCGTGTTGGGATGTAGAGGGGTCCCGGTACGGGGTGACTTGGTTGGGGTCTCGGTGTTGGATGTAGAGGGGGTTCCGGTACGGGGTGACTTGGTTTGGGTCTCGGTGTTGGGATGTAGAGGGGGTCCCGGTACGGGGTGACTTGGTTTGGGTCTCGGTGTTGGGATGTAGAGGGGGTCCCGGTACGGGGTGACTTGGTTGGGGTCTCGGTGTTGGGATGTAGAGGGGTCGTCCGGTACAAGGTGACTTGGTTGGGGTCTCGTGTTGGGATGTAGAGGGGGTCCCGGTAGGGTGACTTGGTTGGGGTCTCGGTGTTGGGATGTAGAGGGGGTCCCGGTACGGGGTGACTTGGTTGGGGTCTCGGTGTTGGGATGTAGAGGGAGGTCCCGGTACGGGGTGACTTGGTTTGGGTCTCGGTGTTGGGATGTAGAGGGGGTCCCGGTACGGGGTGACTTGGTTTGGGTCTCGGTGTTGGGATGTAGAGGGGGTCCCGGTACGGGGGTGACTTGGTTGGGGTCTCGGTGTTGGGATGTAGAGGAGTCCCGGTACAAGGTGACTTGGTTGGGGTCTCGTGTTGGGATGTAGAGGGGTTCCGGTACGGGGTGACTTGGTTGGGGTCTCGGTGTTGGGATGTAGAGGGGTCCCGGTATGGGGTGACTTGGTTGGGTCTCGGTGTTGGGATGTAGAGGGGTCCCGGTACAAGGTGACTTGGTTGGGGTCTCGTGTTGGGATGTAGAGGGGGTCCCGGTACGGGTGACTTGGTTGGGGTCTCGGTGTTGGGATGTAGAGGGGTCCCGGTACGGGGTGACTTGGTTGGGGTCTCGGTGTTGGGATGTAGAGGGGGTCCCGGTACGGGGTGACTTGGTTGGGGTCTCGGTGTTGGGATGTAGAGGGGGTCCCGGTATGGGGTGACTTGGTTGGGGTCTCGGTTTTGGGATGTAGAGGGAGTCCCGGTACGGGGTGACTTGGTTGGGGTCTCGGTGTTGGGATGTAGAGGGGGTCCCGGTACGGGGTGACTTTTTGGTTGGGGTCTCGGTTGTGTTTGGGATGTAGAGGGGGTCCCGGTACGGGTGACTTGGTTGGGGGTCTCGGTGTTGGGATGTAGAGGGGGTCCCGGTACGGGGTGACTTGGTTGGGGTCTCGGTGTTGGGATGTAGAGGGGGTCCCGGTACGGGGTGACTTGGTTGGCGGTCTCGGTGTTGGGATGTAGAGGGGTCCGGTACGGGGTGACTTGGTTGGGTCTCGTGTTGGGATGTAGAGGGGGTCCCGGTATGGGGTGACTTGGTTGGTGGGGTGCATCTCGGTACATTGGACGTTGGGTCTGGGATGTAGATGTTAGGGTCCCGGTACGGGGTGACTTGGTTGGGGTCTCGGTGTTGGGATGTAGAGAGGGGTCCCGGTACGGGGTTGACTTGGTTGGGGTCTCGGTGTTGGGATGTAGAGGGGGCCCGGTACGGGGTGACTGGTTGGGGGTCTCGGTGTTGGGATGTAGAGGGGGTCCCGGTACGGGTGACTTGGTTGGGGTCTCGTGTTGGGATGTAGAGGGGGCAGGGTCGGTCCCGGTATGGGGTGACTTGGTTGGGGTCTCGTGTTGGGATGTTAGAGGGGGTCCCGGTATGCGGGTGACTTGGTTGGGGTCTTGGTGTTGGGATGTAGAGGGGTCCGGTGGGGTGACTTGGTTGGGGTCTCGGTGTTGGGATGTAAAGGGGGTTCCGGTACGGGGTGACTTGGTTGGGTCTCGGTGTTGGGATGTAGAGGGGGGGTCCCGGTACGGGGTGACTTGGTTGGGGTCTCCGGTGTTGGATGTAGAGGGGGTCCCGGTACGGGGTGACTTGGTGGGTCTCGGTGTTGGGATGTAGAGGGGGTCCCGGTACGGGGTGACTTGGTTGGGGTCTCGTGTTGGGATGTAGAGGGGGGGTCCCGGTATGGGTGACTTGGTTGGGGTCTCGGTGTTGGGATGTAGAGGGGGTCCCGGTACGGGGTGACTTGGTTGGGGTCTCGTGTTGGGATGTAGAGGGGGTCCCGGTACGGGGTGACTTGGTTGGGGTCTCGGTGTTGGGATGTAGAGGGGGTCCCGGTACGGGGTGACTTGGTTGGGGTCTCGGGTTGGGATGTAGAGGGGGGGTCCCGGTACGGGAGTGACTTGGTTGGGTCTCGGTGTTGGGAATGTAGAGGGGGTCCCGGTACGGGGTGACTTGGTTGGGGTCTCGTGTTGGGATGTAGAGGGGGTCCCGGTATGGGGTGACTTGGTTGGGGGTCTCGTGTTGGGATGTAGAGGGGGTCCCGGTATATGGGTGACTTGGTTGGGGTCTTGGTGTTGGGATGTAGAGGGGTTCGGTACGGGGTGACTTGGTTGGGGTCTCGTGTTGGGATGTAAGAGGGGGTTCCGGTACGGGGTGACTTGGTTGGGGTCTCGTGTTGGGATGTAGAGGGGGTCCCGGTACGGGGTGACTTGGTTGGGTCTCGGTGTTGGGATGTAGAGGGGTCCCGGTACGGGGTGACTTGGTTGGGGTCTCGGTGTGGGATGTAGAGGGGTCCCGGTACGGGGTGACTTGGTTGGGGTCTCGGTGTTGGGATGTAGAGGAGTCCCGGTACGGGGTGACTTGGTTTGGTCTCGGTGTTGGGATGTAGAGGGGGTCCCGGTACGGGGTGACTTGGTTGGGGTCTCGGTGTTGGGATGTAGAGGGGGTCCCGGTACGGGGTGACTTGGTTGGGGTCTCGGTGTTGGGATGTAGAGGGTTCCGGTACGGGGTGACTTGGTTGTTGTCTCGGTGTTGGGATGTAGAGGGGGTCCCGGTACGGGGTGACTTGGTTGGGGTCTCGGTGTTGGGATGTAGAGGGGGTCCCGGTATGGAGTGACTTGGTGGGGGTCCGGTGTTGGGATGTAGAGGGGGTCCCGGTACGGGGTGACTTGGTTGGGGTCTCGGTGTTGGGATGTAGAGGGGTCCCGTATGGGGTGACTTGGTTGGGGTCTCGGTGTTGGGATGTAGAGGGGGTCCCGGTACGGGGTGACTTGGTTTGGGTCTCGGTTTGGGATGTAGAGGGGGTCCCGGTACGGGGTGACTTGGTTGGGTCTCGGTGTTGGGATGTAGAGGGGGTCCCGGTACGGGGTGAACTTGGTTTGGGTCTCGGTGTTGGGATGTAAAGGGGTCCCGGTACGGGGTGACTTGGTTGGGGTCTCGGTGTTGGGATGTAGAGGAGTCCCGTACGGGGTGACTTGGTTGGGGTCTCGGTGTTGGGATGTAGAGGAGTCCCGGTACGGGTGACTTGGTTTGGGTCTCGGTGTTGGGATGTATAGGGGGGTCCCGGTACGGGGTGACTTGGTTGGGGTCTCGGTGTTGGGATGTAGAGGAGTCCCGGTACGGGGTGACTTGGTTTGGGTCTCGGTGTTGGGATGTAGAGGGGGTCCCGGTACGGGGTGACTTGGTTGGGGTCTCGGTGTTGGGATGTAGAGGGGTTCCGGTACGGGGTGACTTGGTTTGGGTCTCTGTGTTGGGATGTAGAGGGAGTCCGGGTACGGGCTGACTTGGTTGGGGTCTCGTGTCACTGAGTCCGTGCCGTTAGGGACCAGCTCTGGCTCCGCCCGGTACCATCATGCTTTGCAGGTTGCGCCGGCTCACTCGGCCTCTGTGACTCTCAGTGAATTCTCTCCTCGCAGGAAATGCCGGCCACTTCCCCTCTGTGCATCACCCGAAGCCCAGTGACGTCAGACCCTCCGGGTCCCATTTCCCACGATCCCATCTGTCGGAAGCCGTGGCCAAGGCGAAGGGCGGCAATGGAGGTGGCGGTAACGGCCGGCAAAGCCTCGTGGGGCAAATCATCCCCATCTACGGCTTTGGGATCTTACTCTACATCCTGTACATCCTGTTTAAGGTACCAAAAGGATCCGCCCCATTCCCCTCATAGGCTGAGCAGTTAACCCCGCCCACGAGGAACAGAGATTAAGGGCTCACAGTCAGAGGGGAGTGGGCATGTGTTATGAACCCCCTTTTGTGAACATGAGCGGCGCCTGCTCCTACGTACAGTATGTTATCCAGGCCTGAGCACACGGTTATTAAATATCCAGACTCCGGGCATTGCGTCACATGATGTTACGACATGAGGTCACAGTGTGACATCACAACCGATCAGGCCCGATTTAGGCTAGGGTCAGACTGAGGCAGTGCGAACGCGCGTTCTGGCGCACTTAATCACGGCCGTGCTAGCAGCAGATGCCGGGCAATGACGGCCAATATACGAAGTACGGTCGCACAAAAGTCCGGCTGCGCAACGCAAGTGGCAAATGAACGCATTTTTTCGAGAACGTTAAACCGCTAGTACTGACGTACAGAGTGCGCTGCGTCCGCTAGCGGCGTGTGTGTGTGAATTGGAGACATCAGACGCTGCTAATGTCCGGCCAACATAACGTCCAGATGCACAAAGTGTTTTATTGATGATCCGTACAAAATCACGGATGAAACTGCGCATAGTATGACCGCTATCGCGTATTCCGTGAAAAAATACGTCCATTCTTCGAACACACATTTTCACGGACAACGCGAAAAATGCGTTAGTCTGACCCTAGCCTTACTGTATATCAGTAAAATGTGTTTTAGAACAAATGAGAAATACCTGATTGACAGCAGTTATTACCTTACAGACTCCGTGCTGCTCTGTTATACACTTGCACACCCAGGGCAGGGCTTATAATTAGACAAACACAGGGGGCGCCTTCTCTGTAAAAAAAAAAAAGCTATAGATCTATATCTTTTACAATTTTAAAATCATTTGGGGCCACATTACAATCCTGACGCTAACGTTAGCCGCGGTGTTTACCGCATATTACAATCCAAACGCTAAGGGGTTAAGTAACGCGTTAGCGTTTGGTATCTTGTGCTTCTCTGCGCGAGGTCACTGTACTTTGCGCTCCCCATGTTAAGTATAGGAAGCACAAAGTGTTAATCAGCGCTGGATTACAAAGCCCTAACGCTGATTAACGCCTGGCTGTGGTCAGCGGAAAGTTAAGAGCCAGGACTTGGTGTTAAGGGATTGTGCAGAAGCGGAATCCATTAACAGCAGCAGATTGTGAGTTCCTACGGGAATAGGGCCTCATCTCCTCCTGTACTGTTTGTCAAATGTTGTTCAATGTATTGTAACCCTGTCTATACTGTGCTTATTGTACAGCGCTGCGGAATATGCTGGCGCTTTATAAATAAAGAATAATAATAAAAAAACAAATCGTAAAACTCACCTCCTTTCCCGCGGCGAGCACCGCGGCTCCGTCCGGCAGGAGCAGGGAGAGACTGAGGGAAAAAGTCCCCACAGTCTCTCCCTGCGTATCACTACACGGACCGGCCGGATCTGTCTGTGTTACTCTGATCTATGTCACTCCAGAAGGGCACGTGACTCGACTAAGCGAGTGAAGGGTTAAAAATTACAGTTAACCCTTTCGCTGCGGAGGACGCGCTCGTCGCGTCCACCCGCAGTTACCATTACGTGCGGAGGACGCCAGTCCTGGAGTTAACCCCTAACTGCCACCAATGGTGGAGATAGGGGGTTCCAATGAACCCCCTATCTCCCGATCCGTGGCAGCTAGGGGTTAATGGCCTTTCCAACGATACCAAACATGACCATGTAAAAAGTTTTTTTTATATTATAATTATATTTTCTTTTGTTAATGCAGCAATATTGTTCCCATTTCAATTATAATGTGAACAATGATGCTGCACTAACGATTTTTGTATGCAGTGCGTTTGTTAAAAATCGCCTAATTTTCCCCCCCAAAAAAAGTAACGAGTCCCCATTTCTAATTTTTTTAACAAGCGCACCCCATACAAAATATAACCGCAATTGCTCGCATGTTAAAATGTGAAAAAAAAACACTTTACACATTGTAAATTATTGAAAATTCATATTTTATTGCATTTTTTGTTATAATATACAGACAGGTCATGACGTATACATATAATAATGACATATTATGAATCTGCCGAGTCTGCCGGAAAGAATGATATATAATATGTCTGGGTCATATATTAAAATAAGCCTTCAAAACACGTTTAAACATGATGAGCAAAACCGGTAAAAATGACCTCAGCACAGAGGTGTGAAATGGCTCAGCAGCAAAAGGGTTAAAGTCATGATTTTATTAAAGACCCGGAGGCGAGTATTTAACGCCAAATCTCTTTTATTACGCACTCCAGCAGCAAGAGAAAAAACTTCAAGCAAATGGGTTCTACATGTATTCCCTGCGGACCCAGTGGTATAGTCCATGTGCATAAACCATTAGACTCGGCCCATTACATCCTCTTGTATAAACTGGAGCTTAATTGTCACATTTCTGCCCTGCCCCATGGTGGTGGGAGCAGGAATTCATCAGTTCAGTGGTTTTCAGGTTCAGACACTGCAGGCCATCTCTCATGGGCGGATAGTCTGCAGTCACATGACCTGCTCAGCCCTATATATAGGGCCAGCAGTACACTTGCTCCTTGGGTCAGGATAGGTCTATACCTATTGAGTACCTGCACCTTGGAATTGTGTTTCTATATATCTATCTGTGTATGACCCATTGGCTTAGTTTCTGGTTGATTCTTCTGTCTGTACCCTGTACCTTGCATATGGTAATATCGTGTATGACTTTGGCTTCGTTTTTGGATTATTCTTTTGCTTGTTCCCTGGAATCTGTGTCCAGGTTTCTGTTGTATTTACCCAGCAGCATAGTATAGGGAGTATTTGGAGGTCAACTATTAAGCACCTCAAGATTTAGGGCCTGTCTTGCTGCTGGGCGCATTCATTGTTTTGCTGGCTTGCTCCTGTCCTATTCTGGAATTCACCCTGTTATCTGTATAGAGTCAGAAGACCAGTCTAAGGATCTTTACCCAGTGCAGGGCCTCCTATATGTCTGTGTTCCTATTTCCTTCTTTGTTTATGCTGGACATTCCTGTGTTAAACTCCTGTCATTTATTGTGGTGTTTACCCTCAGCCCTGTATTTAGATTAGAAATCTTACCCAGTGCAGGGCTCCCTCTTGTGCCTTTCTCCTGCACTATCACCTTTTGTTCTGTCTGTGTGTGTGTGTGTGTGTGTGTGTGTGTTGTGTGTGTGTGTGTGTGCTGGATTCTGCAATATGCAGCAAACCGCAAACCTGCCTCAAGGGCTTACAAATCCTACGCAGCCTAAAGGACCCCCTTTCCCTCTATATGGGGTGATCGTGACATTAATCACAGGAACGGGGAAAACGGCAGGTAAACTGGAACAGGGACCGGAGCAGACCTCATGCGGCCATCGGGAACCATGGCTTAGAACACGGAAAAGAAGCACAAATGTAAAGGATTGTCAAAAGTCGAAGTTGACCACAGTGCGTGAGAACACTAGCAACGGCAGAGTAGATACCAAGCTGTATGATAAAACACCAAGCGTGTGATAAAGGAGAACATGAAAGAACGGGAAATACTCGCCTCTGCGTCTTTACTAAAATCATGACTTTGTGTCATGTATTAACAAAATCTGTAATTTTATTACAAGACATGAAGGCGAGTATTTAACGCCGTTTCAAAGCAAAGAAACTGTCCTAGTGGCCCAAAGGCCGAAAATAAAATTCCTTAAAGGTGGACCCCTGACCAATCTGCCATCTTCATAATGTCCTCCAAACGGCATCCCACTGAAAGGACCCTAGATGCCACAGCCCCTCTGGCGGAATGAGCGCCAACAATGGAGATGTTTATAATCCATTTCATCCATCTAGCTAAAGACATGGAGGATTCGGGCAGAAAAGGTCTACGAAAGGATATAAATGTGGGCCCCTTCGCTTGGCGGCGTAATGGAGTGGTGCAAAGTTCATACTCCCTCAGGCAACAAACCAGGATAAACGCGCCTCGCGCATCAGTCTGCAAATCAAAAGGATGTTTTCCCGCAGAGATCCTTTTAAACCCAATGTGCCCGACAGCAGCCGCAGATCTATATACATTTAGTGCTCTACAGGCTTTCCCTGCATCAAACTCCTCTGAGAGGAATTGAAGGACCTTCTCTCCTGGAGCTGAAACGGGATCCACAGACCGTCCCATGCACCAGCTGTCCCAAGTTGTCCAGGCACTCCGGTAAGCTTGGAAGGTACCGGGAGCTCTTGCTGCGTTGAGGAGTGTGTTAACTTCTCTTGACAGGTTTGAGAAAGTATTGCGTCCCCCGAGAGCAACCATGCCACCAGATGAAGGTTGCCCGATTGAACCATGGGGTGAGGCTCTCCATTTGGATTTATTAAAATTAATGGATGAGTTGGCAACAAACAGGGGTAGTCTACTGCCATCACTAAGAAGAAGGGGTACCAGGGTTGGGCCGGCCACCACAGGGTTATTATTAATGTTACCGAGGCCCTTTCCCAAAATATGTGGAGAAGGGTCCTAACTCCAAAAAGCCGCCCCTCCAACCATATCTGAATGAGGACATCCATCGCCTGAGCGTCCAGATCCAGGCTTGAGCTGAGAAATTTGGGTATTGAGACGAGTTGCAAACAAGTCTAAGGTAAAGGGTCCGAAAGTGATGCCGAGCCAGAAGCGTCAGAAATGGGAGGTCACTGTATACCGACAGGGACACCGAATGAAAGAGAAACAGGGAGCGTGCCTCGGGCAGGGACCTCAGGTGCCATTTGACAGACACATGTCGTGCAGCCGTGATGACATCCCTTGAAGCCTCTCACGGAGCTGTGGCTGCGTTGCGGATGCAGACTGCGGAGCCGAACACTGGAGGAGCATCAGGAGGTAAGTTGAGGAGCCAAAGGACCACTTTGTTAAACTCAGCAGGACTTCTGAAGATTCGGATTCTGGGATTCCATGGAAGCGCACATTGCGCCATCGATGAAGGGCCTCCAGCGCCCTGGAGAGGTGGTCAACACCTAGAGGGAATCCACCAAGTGCACCTGAGCGGCCTCAGTAGCATCTGCCTGGACCGTCTCCACCATGCCTATCATCTCGGCAAGCTCATCCTGCAATCCCTGAAGATCCGTTATCCAAATACCTCGAAACTCCTCAAGAAGGTGACGGATATCACCCTTCATCGAAGTTCGGGTGACATCTGCGGTCACAGCCAGAGGAGGTGGAGAAGGAGCGACATCACCACCTTGAAGCAGCAGCTCCACATGAGGCTCCACAGTGGGCAGAGGCTGCGAAACACGTCCGCAATGCTCAGCATGGCCAGGAACATCAGCAGGTCGTGGACATGGTCCTTAAGTGGGAACCGGTTCCAGCAACTGAATCAAGGCCTCGTCATTGTGGTCTGAATCCATGACTGAGGGTGGGGATGGAGAGCCCTGCAGCCTGTCGCCTCCTAAAGACCAGGACAATCGAACGTCCCGCTGATGGAGACCCTCAGTCGAGACCGGTTTCTTACCAGTCTTTTTTTCCCCGTCACGCAGCCGTACGAGGTGAGTAGACCCAAATACCCGGAAGACCGCTCTGGAAACCACCCGGCAGGATCAAAAAATGACCGCCGGCAGTTAGGCCGCAAATGCGAGTCCCGGATCGGCGAGCCACAGCGAGGGCGCCGGGAGCAGCGGACACTTCCCCAGAACGCCAGCATCTCCAGGGACCTCGACGGCAAGTAAACCAGACGGTGGGTTGCTGAAAAAAGACTGGAGCAGCAAGAAGCTCCAAGAAATGCGACTGCGGCGCACATAGCTCCGCCCCCAGGTCCGCCACCTTTTAGGTGTTGCAGGGCACGGTAATGGATGGGTCCCGGAAATATCGCCTGAATAGAGGCCGAGCGGAGCCCTACGAGCCTCGCTGGTTGATGGACGTTGCAGAGTTTGGCGTGAGATGAGCTGAGAGTCTGCGGCGGAATTTATTGTCAAGTCCAGGAAATCGATCATTTGTGATTTATTAGAATCCTGTCAGACGCCGCCTGATCCAATGAACAGTGAGCGTCACCTGCGAGGAGCCATCGCAGAACATCTTCCCTCCTAACCAATCACCCAGTCCAGGAACGCACACCGTTACAGCCACTCGTATATCACCAACAGATTCCATAGAGCAGCACAGTGTATTAATATTTTACAAAAAGAACCCAGGACCTAATCCCTATCTGTGACACCCGCATGCCCCAAAACTACAGAGGAGCCCCTAACAAGACACCCACACACCCTGAATATATGGAGGAACCCCTAAAAACACAACCGCACACCCTGAATATATGGAGGAGCCCCTAAAAACACACCCCACACATCCTGAATATATGGAGGAACCCCTAAAAAGACACCCACACACCCTGAATATATGGAGGAACCCCTAAAAAGACACCCGCACACCCTGAATATATGGAGGCGCCCCTAAAAAGACACCCGCACACCCTGAATATATGGAGGAACCCCTAAAAACACACCCACACACCCTGAATATATGGAGGAGCCCCTAAAAACACACCCTGAATATATGGAGGAGCCCCTAAAAAGACACCCACACATGGTTAACATTTCCCCGGTAATATACATGTAAGTTCTGCCCCCGGATTTCCCGTCCTGTTGGGTTTCGGTGGGTTTCGTAGCACCCCCCCTGGTAACGTTCGTTGTTGTGATTTTCTAATTCTCTTCTTTTCCCTAATTTCCAGCTTTCGTCCAGAGGGAAAAGCACAAAGTTGGAGCAGAAGTCTCAGCCAATCAGTAACGGGAACCTGAAGAGGAAAATCAGTGAGTGCCGGCATTACCGCGGGGAATCACCGCGGCGGGAGGAGGGTCTTTACATCGTCACTGGCTCCTCCATGAAGTTGTATCGAAAAAAGTGGTAGATCTGTGGAAGCGCTAGAGGATTATGGGTAATCTTAGTGAATTATAGAATTTAGCTATATTATGAAGATAAGTTAGAATTTTAATAAAGGCCTCAGAGGCGAGTATTGCTTCTCTTTTCTTGCTTTTAATAATAGTCGCAAGTGAAACGTGGAAAAAAAAATACAACAGACATAAACTGAAACATTTTCTAACAGTGGTATCTTCTAACCCCCCTTTCCCAGAGGTATAGTCCATAGTTCCTTCAAGCCTATATATAGGACTGCCTTCCCGCCTTTTCTCCCTCTTTCTTGCCAACAAACTGGAACCAAACGATGAACATGAAACAGAATGTGATCCAGCCATCTCTTGAATCAAACCGAGACATCCAGAGGAAGAGACAGGAACACGTGTCACTGAGCTGAAACCAAAGCAGGGGGTGAGATACCGGTACATGAAGTATAGCACGCATACAAATAACCCCGGAGTCCGTCCCGGGAGGGCAATACTCGCCTCTGAGGCCTTTATTAAAATTCTAACTTCTCTTCATAACTTAGCTAAATTCTATAATTTTAATACAAGGACTCAGAGGCTCCTATTGCAAGTTCAAAGCTTGTCCATGAGAGCGGACGACCAATGAACAATCGGTTTGAAGTAAAAGGTCCGAAAAGTGGTCTTGCGAGACCAATCTGCAGATCTGAGCAGATCCTCCAAACGACAGCCCGCCCTCACAGCCGACGAAGCTGACGCACTGCGCATGGAATGAACCCCAAATATGGACACGTCCACTCCAGCCAATTCTGACAACCATTTCAGCCAACGCGCCAAAGTCGTGGAACCGACCGCATTATGGGGGGGACCTGAAGGAAATAGAGGAGACACCTCGTCACCGCGCAGCGAAACTGTACGCGCTTCGTAGACCTGAAGACATTGCACCGGGCAAAGAGCAGGCTGAGAAGGGAACACTGGGTAAAAAACAGATGTAAGCGACGTCTTAGTTCGACGAGACACATCGAAGCGCACCCCTTCCGGGACAAATGACCGAACCTGGAAATCTAGAGCCCTGACATCCCCTACCCTTTTACATGAGACGAAGCAGAGGAGAGCTACCAGTTTTGCCGACAACTGTTTGAGGGACAAATTCTCATTAGAAGGCCATGAAACCAGAAAACGTAACAAGATGGCAACATCCCATGTCTCCGAATACTTAGGGAGCGGAGGACGTGAAAGTCGGATGCCCCTCAGTAAACGCCAGACTAAGGGATGTTTACCCACCGGAATCCCTTGGAAACCAATATGATAAGCCGATAAAGCGGAGCAGAACACATTAATGGTTCTATAAGCTTTACCACTATCGAAACATTCCGATAGAAAATGAATTCTAGTATTCAGAGGGGCTTGAAAGGGATCCAGATCCCGTGTACCACACCAATGTGACCACTGGGCCAAGGCCGAGTCGTAACCGGACAAAGTGCCTGGAGCCCATGCCGCCCGAAGGAGGACACCAGCACGGACCGAAATGCCTCCGGCCGCCCCTGACGTCCCGATACCAGGGAGGCCAAGAGTGGGCAGGTGCCTTGTGCCAACAACGGGTGAGGACGACATCGTATGTCCACTATCAAATCCGGGAGATCCGGAAGTAACCGCGGGACATCTGCCAGCAATTCCAAGAACATGGGAAACCACGGCTGGTTGGGCCATAATGGTGCCACGAGAACCAGCTCTGCCTCCTGAACCCGAACTTGGCGTAACGTCCGCAGCACCAACGGAAACGCATAAGGACGAGACATTGCCCAATTCTGCGGAAACGCATCCGTGGCGAGAGCCATGGGATCTGGACGCCAACTGTAAAGGTTGGGCAGCTGGCTGGTTAGGCGAGATGCAAACAGGTCGATCTGGAAAGGACCCCAAAGGTCTGCAATGATCCAAAAGATCGACGATTGCAAATGCCAATCTCCTGAGTCCTCCGTGTGCCTCGCGCTCCAATCTGCTAGGAGATTCGAGACACCCGGAATGAACTGTGCCTGAACTGATAACTCGTGTAGAAAACACCAATCCCATAGACGGGTCACCATTGCCGTCAGGAGAGCAGATCTGGGACCCCCTAGAGAATTGATATAATGGACAGCGGGAAAATTGTCCATGCGGAGAAGCACCGATGAACAACTTTCCCCTTTGAGGAAGCTCTGAATAGCGAATAATCCCGCTAATAGCTCTAGTCCGTTTATATGAATGAGAGCCTCTTGCTCGGACCAGGGGCCACCTGTCATCATATCTCCGCACCTGGCGCCCCAACCCGTCAGACACGCATCTGAATCTATAACCATCGTAGGAGGAGGCGCCACTATAGGTCTGCCGTTGCAGAATCGGAGGTCCGCAATCCACCATCGGAGATCCTGATGTGCCCTATCGATAGTCACTTGATCTGCATAATCGAGCCCCTGCCTTAGGAAATGGGCCATCAGGCGTTGGAGGGCCCAATAATGTAGAGGAGCAGGGTGAATAGCTAGCCTCGTGGCTGCCAGTACACCGATTATACGGGATAAATCCCTCAACGTCGGTGATACACTGGACAGAAGAGTCTGTACCTCTTTCAAGATGGACCTGCATTTCTGATTCGGAAGGAACAAGTAATTCTGGGCAAAGTATAAAAACCCAGGAATTCCAGAGAACGCACTGGATGAAGGATGGATTTTACCAAATTTACTAGGAAACCTAGACCCTGAAGTAAGAGTATCGTCTGATTGGTGTGATTCTTCAGAAGCGACTCTGACTCCGCCATCAACAGGATGTCGTCCAGATATATAATCATACGCACACCCTGTGAACGAAGACGACTGACAACCGGCTTCAACAGCTTGGTGAAGCACCAAGGTGCTGAAGAGAGGCCGAATGGTAGGGAACGAAAGTGCCATGTTATCGAGTTCCAACGGAAGCAGAGGGAACCCCCTGGACTCCTCTGCCATTGGAGCCGTCAAATAGGCGTCTTTCAAATCTATTTTCGCCAACCATTTTCTGGTCTGAGCACATCTTTCAGGAGATGTAAACCTTCCATCTGAAAATGATTGTACTTTATATGTAAATTTAAACTTTTCAAATTGAGGACCGGGCGCCTCCCGCCTCCCTTCTTGGGAACTAGGAAGAGGTTGCCCATGAACTTCATGTCCTCTGGAGGAGCCTGTTCTATGGCTTCCTTTCGCAATAGATCTGTTATCTCCTCTTCCACCAACGCTGCATCGTCCGCTGAAAATACCAGCGGTGGAGGAAGAGATATGTGACTGGGTTCTGAAACAAAATCTATAAGAAAACCTTGGATCGCGCGTAGAACCCACAAATCCAAAGTGATTTTGCGCCATTGAGGAAGACCAGCAGACAATCGACCCCACCGGGATTGATGTATGAGGAATAACAAGATCCCGTACCTGGAGCTCTGAAATACTGGAATCCTCGACCTCCACGGTAACGTCTGTATCCCCTGTTACGCCAGGGACGTGCTCTAGTCGGGTAGAATTGAGCCACTCTTGTTTCCGATTGGGAAGCATCATAGGAAACGGAGCCTGCAAACGGGTGGGATAAACCTGCTTGTGTACGGCCGGCAGCGCGACCCCTGACCCTGCCAGCCCTCGCAAAAACTCCGGTGGTAAACACTTTTTTTATTAACGTAGTGACTTTCTCCATAGTTGTGAACGCTCCCGAATATTCAGACCTATCTCTAAGAAATCCTTTTCCGAATAAGGAACCTTTGGGCCTTGGCCCCCAATTCATTGTCTGCCCCCCCCAGCGAGTGGTGTATCCATCTTTAATAAAATACATTTCCTCCGCTCGGAGGCTAAAGCTGTGTTAGTGTTTCCTAAAAAGCTAAGGGCCCTTTGAGCCCAGTTAGAAACGTCGTAGGGATCTAAAGTCGCGTCAGCTGCTTAGCTCGTTCTGCTACATCTAATAACTAGCGGATCCGTAGTGTCTAATAATTTATCTTGGCATGTCCTAAAAGCCAAGTCGATACCCCATTTTTGGGACCATCCCTTATTTTCTACAAATTTAATAAATTTGGGATCAGCTTCGGGCGTCATGCATGTTTTCCCCGCAGTAGAGGGTCGAGGGCACTCAGACTTCATTTTATTTCTAGTGGCTTTATCTAGAGCTGTGCGCACTCTAGCGTCTACCCACGTCTCTACGTGAGGAATAGGCGTCCACTCGGACGATCTGGGATGGGATAAATCCTCAGGAGAAAACATAGGATTACCTAATGGATCGTAAATGGTACCTGAAGGGTCTGATTTGGGAATTGCAACAGTTTCATTAAAGTCCTTATCTGAGGCGTATATGTCAATAGCCTCATCTCTGTGATCCTCCTCATCTGATGGAATATTATGAGCACTGGAAGAGCTTGGACGAGCAACGGCTCTAGAGGGGTCAGAGGACTTAGCCCTTTTAGGGGGTTCACTCTCAATATGATGCGTCTTTTTGGTGCTCTTTTTAGAAGCTTGTGCCTCCGGCATGACAGTCCCGGGCAGTGTTGCGGGGATGCCAGCCCCTCCAGTCCTGCGCTTTTTAGAATCAGTGGGCTGTTTCCCCATGGCGGTGACCAAGGGAGGATCGACGGGCGTCACCGTAGTGAGGGATGTGCCCGAATCATCACCCGGTTTATCCGGGACGGAGCTACGTTTAGCCTCCACTAAAGCATCTTTTATAGATTTGGCAAAGGAATCGGATAAGGCAGAAACCGCTTTAATTACAGCAGATCCAATCAATATTTGTATCTGAGGTTGAAGGGATGTGGGGGCAGCCAGGGAATCAGGGCCAGTAATAACAGAACCTGGAGGGGTAGTGTCGGCCTTTTTATACATATCTGACATGTGTATGGAGCTATCGTCCGATTGGGAATCCCTTGCGGGCGAGGAGCTCTTTGAATCCGCACACTGTTCGTTCTGGCCGCGCGGCATGTCTGAGGCAGTGTGAGCTCGTGAGATGGCAGGTGAAAGCGCGCGGAGGTCTCGCGCATGTGCCCCGCCCTCCAAAATGGCCGCAGCCGCAATGAGTGAAAAAATCACCTCACGCTTTAAAGTAAATGCAACCTAAGAGGGATTGGTGGCCCGCCCATCACCACGAGCCAACAGCCAAACCCCCGCACACCACTCCGAACGCCTTGGTTAAAGCCAGGCGAACGGAAAATAAACAAAGACAGATTTACAATAAATAAAACAATTTAACTCTCAGAGGAATAAAATGAATACTTATCTTTCCTAGTCGCAAGAAAAGAGGAAGAAAAGGCGGGAAGACAGTCCTATATATAGACTTGAAGCAACTGTGGACTATACCTCTGGGAAAGGGGGGTTAGAAGATACCACTGTCTGTTGTATTTTTTTCCACATTTCACTTGCGACTATTATTAAAAGCAAGAAAAGAGAAGCAATACTCGCCTCTGAGGCCTTTATTAAAATTGTGCTGACAACAAGGAAGAACACAAAGCCTCGACAGAAATGTGCTGTGAGTTTAGAGGAGAACAGGGGGAATCCTAGAGGCGCAGCGGAGTAAACGCGGGAGCAGGCGAGGTGCCCTATAGGCTGCGGCCAATTGGAGTGATGCATTTCAGCAGGTGAATGTCTGATTGGCTCTAAATACCTCGATTACAACAGTGTAATAAATCTAAAGACTGCAGTGACTTCTATTAAAATGCAACTGTGAAAATGGTGCAAATCACAAAATATATATATTATATATATATATATATATAAGTGCATTAAATACAATAACGTCTAAAGCAGCGGTTTTTCGATATTCCTGTAATTAAGTCCAGGGAAAATAAATAAAGTGCAGTCAATAAAATCCAGTCGACAAAGAGTCAATTCCTATAAAAACATTAGTGCTTTAATAATCACGTTATAGTAACCGAGCTGGATGAAAGCCAAGTGAACGCGCGCGTCCTGATTCGACGCCTTCTCCTTCGCATAGAGTATAACTCTCAATGCGAGGGGGGGGGGAGAGGGAAGAAAAAAGCCATGACCGCTTAGGCCTGGTACCTCCCACTTTCCCATATTTTCCCATACAAATAATTGACCCCACACACAGTTTTCAGTTGGAAAGGTTTAGGCCACAGCTTTTATTAAACAATTAACCACTTATTAAACCGTTACTTCTGACCCAACCGCATAACGCGGAAGGCAGTTACCACTTACCCAAACAAGAGCTCGTCATCCTGCAGAGACCCCAACCCTGCAGGACTCGTTCCCCCCAGTGCCTCACCGATAGGCGGTTTATAGATTATTCCTCCGCTGGCCAGGATTCACGCGCTGTGACTTCACATGAAAACACCCTCGCCCAGGGCGGGCGGGTGGAAACTTCTCCTCCTGCTGCCAGCTATGCAGGCGCAAAGAGACAGGGCCCTCCCCTTCACGGCTTTAAATATAACCTGCTGCCACAATGTTGCAGCGATCCTGCGTTCTGCCAATCGCCATTCCTTAATGTCCGGACCATGCCCGCTGTCATGTCCCCCCCTCCCGAAATGGTTCGGGGGATACCTATAGTGCAAAATAGTTTGTTTGTGCCATATACTATACACACGTGAGAATCTCACTTACACTTTCCAGAGCCTAATGTGTCCAGGCTCCGGGTTGAAACGCTTTGGGCCAAATAGAGGGTGACCACCTCAAATAGAAAGGGTACAGCGAGACGGCGCTCTCATAGCGTGATACGAACCAGTAAAAATGAATTGGGAATATAGTGTGTGTATATCTACACCAGACCTCAGACACCTGTATACCCGCACCAGACCCCTGTATACCCGCACCAGACCCCTGTATACCCGCACCAGACACCTGTATACCCGCACCAGACACCTGTATACCCACACCAGACACCTGTATACCCGCACCAGACCCCTGTATACCCGCACCAGACCCCTGTATACCTGCACCAGACCCCTGTATACCTGCACCAGACCTCAGACCCCTGTATACCTGCACCAGACCTCAGACACCTGTATACCCGCACCAGAAACCTGTATACTCGCACCAGACCCCTGTATACCCGCACCAGACCCCTGTATACCCCACACCAGACACCTGTATACCCGCACCAGACACCTGTATACCCGCACCAGACACCTGTATACCCGCACCAGACACCTGTATACCCGCACCAGACACCTGTATACCCGCACCAGACCTCAGACCCCTGTATACCCGCACCAGAAACCTGTATACCCGCACCAGACCTCAGACCCCTGTATACCCGCACCAGACATCAGACCCCTGTATACCCACACCAGACCTCAGACTCCTGTATACCCGCACTAGACCTCAGACTCCTGTATACCCGCACTAGACCTCAGACTCCTGTATACCCGCACTAGACCTCAGACTCCTGTATACCCGCACCAGACCCCCGTATACCTGCACCAGACCCCCGTATACCCGCACCAGACCCCCGTATACCCGCACCAGACCCCCGTATACCCGCACCAGACCCCCGTATACCCGCACCAGACCCCCGTATACCCGCACCAGACCCCCGTATACCCGCACCAGACCCCCGTATACCCGCACCAGACCCCCGTATACCCGCACCAGACACCTGTATACCCACATCAGACACCTGTATACCCGCACCAGACCTCAGACACCTGTATACCCGCACCAGACCCCTGTATACCCGCACCAGACCTCAGACACCTGTATACCCGCACCAGACACCTGTATACCCACATCAGACACCTGTATACCCGCACCAGACTTCAGACACCTGTATACCCGCACCAGACCTCAGACACCTGTATACCCGCACCAGACCTCGGACACCTGTATACCCGCACCAGACCCCTGTATACCCGCACCAGACCCCCCAGACCCCTGTTATACCCCCCGCACCAGACCCCTGTATACCCGCACCAGACCCCTGTATACCCGCACCAGACCCCTGTATACCCGCACCAGACCCCTGTATACCCGCACCAGACCCCTGTATACATCAGACACCTGTATACCCGCACCAGACCTCAGACACCTGTATACCCGCACCAGACATCGGACACCTGTATACCCGCACCAGACATCGGACACCTGTATACCCGCACCAGACATCGGACACCTGTATACCCGCACCAGACATCGGACACCTGTATACCCGCACCAGACATCGGACACCTGTATACCCGCCACCAGACATCGACACCTGTATACCCGCACCAGACATTGGACACCTGTATACCCGCACAGACATTGGACACCTGTATACCCGCACCAGACATGACACCTTATTACCCGCACCAGACATTGGACACCTGTATACCCGCACCAGACATTGGACACCTGTATACCCGCACCAGACATTGGACACCTGTATACCCGCACCAGACATTGGACACCTGTATACCCGCACCAGACATCGGACACCTGTATACCCGCACCAAGACAAGGACACCCTGTATACCCGCACCAGACATCAGACACCTGTATACCCGCACCAGACATCAGACACCTGTATACCCGCACCAGACATCGGACACCTGTATACCCGCACCAGACATCAGACACCATTATACCCGCACCATACATCGGACAGTGGGGCTACTGGCAGAATGCATTAGCAGCATTCCCCTCTGGCTGGCCGCGATCTACCGAACGCCGGCTTGTGAAAGCTGTGACCACTCTCGTGAAATGCTGTGCCCTTGAGGAATCACAGCTGGAGACCACTCGGCGGATCTTGGCCAGCCGGAGGAGAATGCTGTTTATGCCTTCTGCCAGCAGCCCCAGCCTTTCAGATACCGGCAAGTCAGCCCATCGCTGGCTTCCGGGTATCGGTCGGGGTATTTGCATGAGTACCAAGTGTTCGTGCAAATGCTGGTATTGGCACCGATACTAGTACGTGTACCGGCGCATCCTTACTTTTAATCATTATGTCACGTGAGGGCAGGTCAGGGAGACTTATGGTGTCATGTCAGTGTTTTGTGATTGTGGATGTGGGTCGCTCCCCTCGGTGTAGCCAGGATTCTTGCCGAGGTGTTGTCCTTCCCCGGCAGTGGGGGGGGGGGGGTTATATTTTTGGTTGTGGTGTCTACGCTGTGTGGCAGGAGGTGTACACACATTACACTGTGACTTTTTTCAGTCTCTCCCTTCCGGTGTGATCAGAGTGCCTGCCATCGCGGTCACACCGCAGCTCCTGTCGCTGGCTGGGATACCGTTTTTGGCGGTTTATATTTCTATTTTCTCCCACATCACAATCACTTTCCGTATCTCCTCTTTCAGCGGATTATGAGCTGGGGCAGCTGCAGGACAAGCTGAAGGAAACGGAGGAAGCCATGGAGAAGATCATCTCACGCATGGGTCCTAACTGTGACAGGTGCGGCCTTCTCCTGCCCTGCAGGCCATACAGCAATGGCGGGGAGGGGGGGTGAATATTAACCTAAGTGCTGCGTATGAGACAGACTTGCAAAAACGGCGATAATCGCTAGTATTGCAGAGCCCAGAAATGCCGGCGCGTCCAAAAACGAAACTGAAAGGCCGGGTGCACACGAGCGCACTTAGTGCGCCTGTGCGCATGCACTTACCGGCGCCCATCGCAGCCATGTGATGCTGCGACAGGGCCAGTCACACGCTTGTGCGCATGTGTCCGCCTAGAGATCCTCCACGTCGATGCGCTAGGATGCGCGTCGACGGGGCTGCAAAGCGCCATCCTCCATAGGAGGATGGCGCTTTGCAGTGCTGAGAGGGGGGGCAGGCGGGCATCGAGTGGAAGGAACGTCCACTCTCACAGACGTCCCTTCCACTCTGAGTGCGCTTGTGTGCACCCGGCCTAAGAGGGGAAGCGTTACAGCGCAGCATCACCGTAGTGTCGCTGCGCAGTGTCACCGTGCAGCATCCTTTTACCGTTTCGTTTACAGTGTTTAGAGCTTCTGGTATATGGATAAAGTATTTTTTTGTGTGATTATATACCTCTTCATGTATTGTATACCTCTTTATATATTATATACCTCTTTATATATTATATACCTCTTTATATACAGTTGTGTTCAAAATTATTCAACCCCCACTGAAATTGAGTGTTTTGGCCAGTTTGACATTGATTTTGATCATTCAGTCATCTTGCTTACAATTAAATCAAAGAGGCACGTGTAGGTCAGACAAATATAACATAACATTTATAATGAAATAACCACAAATGTCTTTTCTGTGCTCACATCATTATCAGTTTTATTCAACCCCCAAGTGACATTCAATCTTAGTACTTAGTACAACATCCTTTTACAGTTATAACAGCTTTTAAACGTGAAGCATAGCTTGACACAAGTGTCTTGCAGCCATCTACGGGTATCTTCGCCCATTCGTCATGGGCAAAAGCCTCCAGTTCAGTCACATTCTTAGGCTTGCGCACTGCAACTGCTTTCTTTAAGTCCCACCAGAGGTTCTCAATCGGATTTAAGTCAGGTGACTGCGATGGCCACTCCAAAATGTTCCAGCCTTTAATCTGCAATCATGCTCTAGTGGACTTGGAGGTATGCTTGGGATCATTGTCCTGTTGAAGGGTCCAACGTCTCCCAAGCCTCAGGTTTGTGACGGACTGCATCACATTGTCATCCAATATCTCCTGGTACTGAAGAGAATTCATGGTACCTTGCACACGCTGAAGCTTCCCTGTACCTGCAGAAGCAAAACAGCCCCAAAGCATGATTGACCCCCCGCCATGCTTCACAGTAGGCAAGGTGTTCTTTTCTTCATAGGCCTTGTTCTTCCTCCTCCAAACATAGCGTTGATCTATGGGTCCAAACAGTTCTAATTTTGTTTCATCAGTCCACAGAACACTATCCCAAAACTTCTGTGGTTTGTCCACATGACTTTTGGCATACTGCAGTCGACTCTTCTTATTCTTTGGAGACAGCAAGGGGGTGCGCCTGGGAGTTCTGGCACGGAGACCTTCATTACGCAGTGTGCGCCGTATTGTCTGAGCTGAAACTTCAGTATCCACATCTGACAAATCTTTTCTCAGTTCCTCAGCAGTCACACGGGGACTTTTCTCCACTCTACGCTTCAGGTAGCGCACAGCAGTCGAAGTCAGCATCTTCTTTCTGCCACGACCAGGTAGCGTTTCAACAGTGCCCTTTGCCTTGAATTTGCGAATGATGCTTCCTATGGTCTCTCTTGGTATGTTTAACATCTTTGCAATCTTCTTATAGCCATTGCCCTTCCTGTGAAGAGTAATCACCTCTTCTCTTGTCTTCCTGGACCATTCTCTTGACTTCACCATGTTTGTAACCACACCAGTAAATGTCTAGAAGGAGCTGAGTATCACAGTCATTTTTAAAGCTGCCTAATTGGTGCTTATTATGCTTTATTGCTGCTCCGTGACATCCACAGGTGTTTTCAATACCTGATTGAAAACACTTGAATGAACCTCTGTTCTTCAGAGTGGTAGTCTTTAAGGGGTTGAATAATTGTGTCAATGAAGAATTCACAAAAGAAACATTTACTACTGTATTACAAAACCAATTGATGTCATTTTAGTTGCATATGGTTCTTTAAAAAGTCCTTGTAGGATTTCATTCTGAATACAATTACAAATGTCACTAAATTCCCTAAAACCCTTTACAGCATTGGGGGTTGAATAATTTTGAACACCACTGTATTATATACCTCTTCATGTATTATATACCTCTTCATATATTATATACCTCTTTTATATTATATACCTCTTTTATATATTATATACCTCTTCATATATTATAGAAACATAGAAAATGTCGGCAGATAAGAACCTTTCGGCCCATCTAGTCGCCCAATTACATGGATACTTTACCTGGATTTATCTTTTGTTTAGGATAGCCTTATGCCTATCCCATGCTTGCTTAAATTCAATCACTGTTTTGGCCTCTACCACTTCTACTGGAAGATTGTTCCATGTATCCACCACCCGCTCAGTAAAATAATGCTTCCTGATGTTACTTTTAAACCTTTACCCCTCTAATCTAAGACTATGTCCTCTTGTTTTGCTACTTTGCTACTCCCTTCCTCTACCTTGTGGATTCCCTTTACGTATTTAAATGTTTCTATCATATCTCCTCTGTCTCGTCTTTTTTCCAAGCTGTACATGTTAAGATCATTAAGCCTTTCCTGGTAACTTTTCTCCTTCAAGCCGTACACCATTTTAGTAGCCCTTCTCTGAACTCTCTCTAAGGTGTCTATATCCTTCTGGAGATACGGTCTCCAGTACTGCACACAGTACTCCAAGTGAGGTCTCACCAGTGCTCTGTACAGTGGCATGAGCCCTTCCCTTTTCCTACTGCTAATACCTCTCCCTACACAACCAAGCATTCTGTCAGCATTTCCTGCTGCTCTATTACATTGACTACTTACCCTTAGATCCTCTGAAATAATAACCCCTAAATCCCAACCCTCAGATGTTGAGGTTAGGACTGTATCAAATATTCTATATTCAGCCCTTGGGTTTTTACGTCCCAGGTGCATTATCTTGCACTTATCCACATTAAAACTCAATTGCCACAACTCCCACCATTTTTTTAGTTTACCTAAATCATTTGTCATTTGGCTGATCCTCCAGGAACGTCAACCCTGTTGCAAATCTTTGTGTCATCAGCAAAAACATACTTTTCCATTAATACCTTCTGCAATATCACTAATAAAAATATTAAATAGAATGGGTCCAAGTACTGACCCCTGAGGTACCCCACTGGTAACAAGACCTTGCGCCGAATAAACTCCATTTACCACCACCCTCTGTTGTCCTGTCACTCAGCCACTGCCTAATCCATTCAACAATATTGGAATCCAAGCTCAAAGATTGCAATTTATTGATAAGCTTCTATGCGGAACAGTATCAAAAGCCTTACTGAAATCTAAATAAGCAATGTCTACTGCACCACCTGTGTCTATTATTTTTGTTACCCAATCAAAAAAATCAATAAGATTAGTTTGGCATGATCTCCCTGAGGTAAACCCATGTTGTTTCTGATCCTGTAATCTATGTGTTTTTAGATGTTCAACAATCCTTTCCTTTAACATGGTTTCCATGAATTTCCCCACTACTGACGTAAGACTAACTGGCCTATAGTTCCCCGATTCCTCCCTACTACCCTTCTTGTAAATGGGCACAACATTTGCTAATTTCCAGCCTTCTGGGACGACTCCCGTTAACAGATTTATTTAACCAATCCTTGTTAACGGTTTTGCTATTACATCACTGAGCTCTTTTAATAATTTAGGGTGGATCCCATCAGGCCCCATTGACTTATTTGTCATTACTTTAGACAGCTGCTATAGAACCTCCTCCTCTGTAAACTCATATGTAAATGTCTCTTTAGTGTTTCCTCCTAACTGAGGTCCCTTTCCTTCTGCAATGACTGAACAAAAATATTCATTGAGGCAGTCAGCGAGACTTTTATCGTCTTCTTCTACATACCTTCCTTCCTTAGATTAAAAAACAAACTAATCCTTGTTTTACTTTTTTCTCGTTATTATATACCTCTTTATATATTTTCTACCTCTTTATATATTTTATACCCCTTTATATATTATATACCCCTTTATATATTTTATACCCCTTTATATATTATATACCCCTTTATATACAGTTGCAAGACAAAGTATGTGAACCCTTTGGGATTATGTGGAGTTTTGCATGACTTGGTCATAAAATGTGCTCTGATCTTCATCTAAGTCACAACAATTTGAAAAACACAGTCTGCTTAAAATAATACAACACAAACATTATATGTTTTCATGTGTTTATTGAACAGAACATGTAAACATTCACAGTGCAGGGTGGAAAAAGTATGTGAACCTTTGGACTTAATAACTGGTTGATCATCCTTTGGCAGCAATAACCTCAACCAAACGTTTCCTGTAGTTGCAGATCAGACCTGCACAACGATCTGGAGTAATTTTGCACCACTCCTCTTCACAAAACTGTTTCAGTGTAGCAATATTCTTGGGATGTCTGGTGTGAATCGCTCTCTTAAGGTCATGCCACAGCATTTCAATCGGGTTGAGGTCAGGACTCTGACTGGGCCACTCCAGAAGGCGTATTGTGTTTTGTTGAAGCCATTCTTTTGTTGAATTACTTGTATGCTTTGGGTCATTGTCCTGTTGCATCACCCATCCTCTGCGGAGCTTCAGTTGGCGGACAGATGGTCTTACGTTTTCCTGCAAAATGTCTTGATAAACTCTGGAATTCATTTTTCCATCAATGACAACAATCCGTCCAGACCCTGAGGCAGCAAAGCAGCCCCAAACCATGATGCTCCCTCCGCCATGTTTTACAGTGGGGATGAGGTTTTGTATGTACAGTACAGGTAAATGAAATATAGTCATAAGTACAGAAAGTATAACACAAAGTATATCTCAGTGACAAGGAAATTCGCAATAGTTCAGGGTGTGCATCAATGTTTGACAAATAGAGTTCAGTAAATGAATAGATATTGTCTTCAGGTGACAAAATAAAGAGTGTATGACTCCTGTAGCGGTCCGGGAAAAGGCGGTTCTGCCTGCGAGGGACATATCTAGGTTGTATAACAATTTTTATTTTTTGTCATTAGTTTTCTTTTTTCCTTTCCCCTTCCCTCCCCCGTGTGAGGGACCAGGGGAGATAGAAAAGAAGAGCAGGGGGAGAGGAAGGGCGGGGGATGAGGTTTTGATGTTGGTGCGCTGTGCCTTTTTTCTCCACACAGTATTGTGAGTTTTTTCCAAACAACGCAATTTTGGTTTCATCTTCATTTTGCCAGTAGTGCTGTGGAACATCCAGGTGCTCTTTTGCAAAGTGCTGCAATATTCTTTTTTGGACAGCAATGGCTTCCTCCGTGGTGTCCTCCCATGTACTCCATTCTTGTTTAAGGTTTTCTTTATTGTAGATGTTACATAGTTACATAGTTATATAGGCTGAAAAAAGACATGCGTCCATCGGGTTCAGCCTCTCCCACATAACCTACTGCTGTTGATCCAAAAGAAGGCAAAAAACCCAGTCTGAAATATGCAACATACCGGGAAAAAAATTCCTTCTTGACCCCCGAATGGCAGTCAGATTTCTCCTTGGATCAAGAAGCTTTTACCCACATATTAAATATTATAACCCTTAATATTCTGTGTCTGCAGGAAGTCATCCAGTCGTTTTTTAAAAGTCTGTACAGACTCTGACCCAACCACCTCAACAGGCAGAGAATTCCACAGCTTTATTGTTCTCACCGTAAAATAACCCTTCCTATGCTTTAGGCTAAATTTTCTTTCTTCCAGTCTAAATGGATGACCCCTTGTCCTATGTATAGACCTGTTAATGAATAGGTTATCAGACAATGGTTGATAATGGCCCCGTATATATTTATATAAGGTTATCAGATCCCTCTAAGGCGCCGTTTTCTCTAAACAGGTTTAAGCTTGTTAGTCTTTCCTCATAACTTAACCCTTCCATCCCCCTTATTAATTTAGTTGCCCGTCTCTGCACTTTTTCTAGCGATATAATATCTTTTTTTAAGACAGGTGCCTAAAATTGCACGGCATATTCAAGGTGCGGCCTGACCATTGATATATACAGAGGCAAAATTATGTTTTCATCCCGTGAGTGAACTCCTCTTTTAATGCATGCCAATACTTTGCTGGCCTTGGCGGCTGCTGTTTGACATTGCACATTGTTACTTAGTTTGAAGTCTATGATTATTCCCAAATCCTTCTCCTGCTTGGATTTCCATAACTCCGCACCATTTATGGTATAAATTACTTGTGTGTTCTTCACTCCAAAGTGCATAACTTTGCATTTATCTAGATTAAATTTCATCTGCCATTTAAGTGCCCAGTCCCCCAATCTATCTAAATCCCTCTGCAGCGAAGTAACATCCTGCTCACATTGTATTACTTTTCCTAGCTTTGTGTCATCTGCAAACACTGATACATGACTTTCAATGCCTATCTCAAGGTCATTTTATAAATAAATTGAATAATATTGGTCCTATAACAGACCCCTGAGGGACACCACTTACCACTGGTGTCCATCTTAAAATGTACCATTTATGACCACTCTCTGTACCCTATCTTTTAGCCAGTTTTCTATCCAAGAACAAGTATTTTCATCTAGACCATTTTTTCTTAATTTAAATAGTAACCTTTTGTGTGGAAACTGTGTCGAAAGCTTTGGCAAAATCTAAGTAAATCACATCCACTGCGACCCCCTGATCTATACTTCTACTTACTTCCTCATAGAACGTAATTAGGTTAGTCTGACATGATCTGTGTTTCATGAAACCATGCTGATTTTTTGCCAATTACATTATACCTTCCAATAAATTCCTGAATATTATCCCTTAGTAACCCCTCAAATACTTTCCCAGCCACAGATGTTAAGCTCACAGGTCTATAATTCCCAGGCACAAATTTTAAACCTTTCTTAATATAGGGACCACGTCAGCTTTTCTCCAATGCTCTGGTACTATTCCTGAAAGAAAAGAATCTTGAAAGATTAAGAACAGAGGTTTACATATTTCAACACATAGCTCTCTCAGTACTCGCGGATGAATTCCATCTGGCCCTGGGGCTTTATTCACATTCACATTGTTTAATTTGTGTAAAACCTTGTCCTGAGTCAACCAGTCACTTTGTATTAGTAAGTTTTTATTAATGAATTTCATGTCTCCTGTTATAGGTTTCTCGTTGATAAATACTGAAGAAAAATAATCATTTAAAATTTCTGCCTTATCCTGATCTTCCGTTAACAATAACCCTGACTCAGATTTTAGTGAACCTACATTTTCACTCTTGGGTTTTTTAGACACTTATCCTCAGTGTTTTTCCCGTGAAAGAATTTCTGCCAGTCAATGACATTGAGAGCTTCCTTTATTTTAATAAAGTTGGCCTTTTTAAAATTATATATTTTAGCATGCCCCTTATGAATGTGTTTTTTTGAGTTTATTTCAAAAGTCACCATATTATGGTCGCTATTTCCCAACTGTTCCTTTACATTAATATTTGAGAAAAGATCCATGTGTCAACAAAAATGTTAGCATGTGCCAGAGATTTCTGTAAGTCTTTAGCTGACACTCTAGGATTCTTCTTTACCTCATTAAGCATTCTGCGCTGTGCTCTTGCAGTCATCTTTATAGGACGACCATGCCTAGGGAGAGTAGCAACAGTGCTGAACGTTCTCCATTTGTAGACAGTCTGTCTTACCATGGACACATGAACATCAAGGCTTTTGGAGATACTTTTGTAACCCTTTCCAGCTTCATGCAAGTCACAATTCTTGATCGTAGGTCTTTCTGAGAGCTCTTTTCTGCGAGGCAGGGTTCACATCAGGCAGTGCTTCTTGAAACCAGTAAACCCAAAACTGGTGTTTTTAAAGGGCAGGACAGCTTTCAGCAACCAATCCAATAATATCACACCTGATTTGACTCAAGATTGGCTTACTCCTGGCTCCCATTAGCTCTTGAGAAGTCATTAGGCTAGGGGTTCACATACTTTTCCACCCTGCACTGTTGAATGTTTACATGTTCTGTTAATAAACACATGAAAACATATAATGTTTGTGTTGTGTTATTTAAAGCAGACTGTGTTTTTCAAAATTGTTGTGCGGTAGATGAAGATCAGAGCACTATTTTTATGACCAATCATGCAAAACTCCACGAAAATCCCAAAGGGTTCACATACTTTTTCTTTGGCAAACTGTACATATACCCCTTATATATATTATACCTATGACGGAATGGAGATGTTGTTCCGCCTGCGGGTGTGCTCAATCTGCGTGACCCCGTCGCTTACCGCTGGCCCGACTACCGAGTGGCGCCCACTCGGCGTCTCGTGCGGCCTGGCGTGACCCTAAGGTAGGGTTAGCGGGCGGTGGAGGGGACCCCTGCCTGGAACCAGTCCGACCACTGAGCCATACAGCACTCAGCGTCCCGAGCAACTGGTTCCTTGTCCTGGCGAGTGTGGGACGCCTGCGGGAATCAGCCCTAGCGGCCGCGGAGGAAGATTCGGATCTTATGGGGAAACGTTTCGGTTCTTAGGTGGGAAACGTTTCCGATCCGGGGGCGGGTGTCTCTTCGGATCTTGAGCGGTGGTGATTCGAGTCGGGAAGGGTTGGCGGGTCGGATCGGAACTGGAGGGCTTCGGATCGGTAGGGAAGGGTGCTTCGGATCGGTAGGGGAGGGTGCTTCGGATCTGGTGGGGCCAGTGGGAAGTTCGGGCCTTACCGCAACTGTCGATGCGCGGCTCCCGGCGGGGCCGTTCGGTTCGGATCGCTGTACTTCTCCGATCGAATATTCCTGAGCAGCGCCTCTGCCCTGATGCTCGATGCAGGGTCGGCGCGCTCGATTCGGATCGGATGGGCACCGTACTCTGAGGCCGCGGAGGACACTCAGATCCGAAATACGGCGGAGAATCAAGCCACACCAGACAAAGCTGAATGCACTGCAGGAACTGGGTTTATTGTTTACAGTACAGGCTTTTATTACTTCTTATCATAATTAGAATACAATGGGACTCCTTGCCCGCCCTCCCAGGAGGCCCTTAGCCTTCAGGGAGTCGCCAATTCGGACCGGATGGTCCGAATCGGCCATTTTACGATTCGAACCGGATGGTTCGAATCGGCCATTTTCCGAATCGAAATTCCAACTGCGCCACAAGGATCGGAAAATGGCGGCGAGCAAGGCAAACACAGGGGAAAATACATTACACCATAACCAACGGGAAAACACTTTATTAACACCACACAATGTCATATCTAAATAAAAACTGGTAAACGGGGTGCGTGCCACCACACCCAAGTGTCCATGTCCCCACTGTCACTGCACCGCCCCTGGCTGAGGGTGCTGGGCCATCCCGTGACACTCCTCCCCCTCCCCAAGGTCCGACGCACTCGGTTGGACCCCACCGGGTCGTGCCGAGGTAGTCGGGGCTCCCCAATCCCCTGGTTCCCGGGCCGACTGTCGCGATAACCCATCCGCGTTACCGTTCTGCGACCCGGGCCGATATTGGATGGAAAAGTTGAAGGGTTGGAGAGCCAGGCTCCACCGCAACAGGCGGCCGTTCTCCCCCGCCACTCGGTTGAGCCATACCAAGGGGTTATGGTCGGTCATCACGGTGAAGGACCGACCGTAGACGTAGGGTTGGAGCTTCCGTAGGGCCCAGACCAGGGCCAGGCACTCCTTCTCCACGGCAGCATACCCCACTTCACGTGGCAACAACTTCCGGCTAATAAACGCCACCGGATGATCCCCCCCGTCGTCCCCCACTTGACTCAGGACAGCTCCCAGTCCGAACATGGACGCGTCTGTGTGGACAATAAAACGTTTATTATAGTTGGGAGCTGCCAGCAGGGGAGCTTGGGTCAGGGCGGCCTTCAATTGTCGAAAGGCCTGTTCGCACTCCGGGGACCACAGGACTTGGCGGGGCAGGGATTTCTTGGTCAGATCAGTCAGGGGTTTGGCCAGGTCACTGTAGTGGGGTACAAATTTCCTGTAGTACCCCGCGGTACCCAGGAAGGCGAGGACCTGAGTCTTGGTCACAGGAGTGGGCCAATCCAAGATAGCCTCTATCTTGGCGGGCTCCGGCCGCTGTATCCCGCACCCCACCCGGTGGCCCAGATACTGCACCTCGGCCATCCCCACCTTACACTTCTCCGGCTTTAGGGTCAGGTTGGCGTCTCTAATCCGGCCCAGGACAGTCCCTACATGCTCCAGATGTTCCTCCCAGGTCTGGCTATAGATGGCTATGTCATCCAGGTACGCGCAAGCGAATCCCTGGAGGCCATCGAGGAGGCGATCGATTAACCGCTGGAAGGTAGCAGGGGCGTTCTTCATCCCGAACGGCATGACTCGAAACTGGTACAGGCCGAACGGGGTGATGAAGGCCGACTTCGGGGTCGCCTCCTCGGCAAGGGGAATCTGCCAATACCCCTTGCACAGATCCACCGTGGTCAGAAAATGACCCCCGGAGATCTGGTCTAGCAACTCGTCGACTCGGGGCATCGGATAAGCGTCCGTAACAGTACAGTCGTTTACCCGCCGATAGTCGACGCAGAACCTGGTGGTACCGTCTTTTTTGGGCACCAGGACCACGGGCGACGCCCATGGGCTGGCCGACGGCTCAATGACCCCCAGCTCCAACATCTCCCGGATCTCAGCCCGCATAGACTCGCGGACTGCTTCCGGGATCCGGTAGGCGGGCTGTCGGAGTGGTCTCTGGCCGGGGGTGTCCACCTGATGGACGGCCTGGTCCGTATATCCCGGAAGGGCCGAGAAAACCCCCGGATAGGCGAGCAGCAGCCGCCGCGCCTGCGCCTGTTTCTCGGGCCCTAGCTCCTCCCCCAGCTGCACCTGCTCCACCCCGGAAGGCTGCTTAGCTACCCCCGGGAGTTCCTCCAAGGGAAAGGGCTCCACCTCCTCGGCCGCCGGCGCACATATGGCGTCCACCGACTCTGGCCGCTCATGGAAGGCCTTCAGCATATTGACGTGGAACGTCCGCTGGATTCTGGTGTCCGCGCAGCTCACAACCACATAGGTGGTATCCCCCAGCTGGGTTACCACCTTGTAGGGACCTTGCCAGGCCGCCTGCAGCTTGTTCTGCCGCTGTGGTTTCAACACCAGAACCTTCTGTCCCACACAGAACGAGCGGCTGCACGCAGCGCGATCGTACCACGCCTTCTGCTGAGCCTGGGCCGTCTCCATGTTCTCCTGCACGAACCCCTGGAGGTCCGCCAAGCGCTCCCGCAACTTCAGAACGTACTCCACCACGGGAACACCGTCCTCCGCCGGCGGCCCCTCCCACTGAGCCCTAACCAGATCCAGAGGACCTCGCACCCGGCGTCCATACAGCAGCTCAAAGGGTGAGTACCCGGTGGATTCCTGCGGAACCTCCCGGTAGGCGAACAGCAAGTGGGGAAGATACTTCTCCCAGTCCCTGTTCTCATGCACAAAGGCCCGGATGAGCTGCTTCAGGGTCCCATTGAACCGCTCGCACAGCCCGTTGGTCTGGGGGTGATACGGGGCGCTGTGCAGCGCCTTAACGCCACAGAGACGCCAGAGCTGTTGGGTGAGCTCAGCGGTAAACTGGGTACCCTGATCGGACAGGATTTCCCGGGGAAACCCCACCCTCGTGAACACCCTGAGGAGCGCGTCCGCTACGGTGTCCGCCTGGATGTTGGCCAAGGCCACAGCCTCGGGGTACCGGGTGGCATAATCCACCACGGTAAGAATATACCTCTTACCGGTGGCACTGGGCCGTGGTAACGGCCCTACGATGTCAACCGCCACCCGGCTAAAGGGCTCCTGGATGATGGGCATGGGGTGCAGGGGCGCCTTCGGATGGTCCCCAGCCTTCCCAGCTTTCTGGCAAACTGGGCAGGTGCGGCAATAGTCGCGGGTGTCGTTGCTAAGGCGGGGCCAGTAGAACGCGCGCGCCAACCTGTGCCGGGTCTTCGACTGGCCTAAGTGACCTGAAAGGGGAATGTCGTGGGCCAAGCGCAGAAGCTCCTGCCTGGGTCCTTGCGGCACCACCAGCTGCTTCTGCGGAATCTGCTTCTTCTTGGCCCCCTCCCTCACGGTGTAGCGGTACAGCAGCCCGTCCTCCCACTCCACCTTGTCTTTCCCCTGGCCGTCCAGACCCTGCCCAGCCCGGTCCCGGTAGCCCTGTAAGGTGGGGTCGGTTTGCGTCTGGTGGCGCAGAGTCTCCGGGGTGCACCACGGGGAAGGGAGGACAAGCGAAGGGGAAAGCAGCAGGTCCCGTCGAGGTCGGGAAGGGGGTGACGGACTGGGAGGTCGAGAAGGGCCTGGGGTTTTGGCCTGTCGGGGAGGTCGGGGAGGTCGGTGAGGGTTGGGGGGTCTCGGAGGTCGAGGCGGTTTGGGGGGTTTGGGAGGTTTGGGAGGTCGGGATGGTGTTGGTGGAGGTCTCACCTGGGTCCCGTTCGGAGTGCCCTGGTCGTGGCGTCGGCTCTGTTGCCTAGTGGTAACCGGGGTAGCTGCATCTGTGGAGTAAGCGGATACTAACTGCCCCAGATCATTCCCCAGGAGCACCTCGGCCGGCAGGTGTCTCAGCAACCCCACCCGCACCTCTTTCTCCCCGTTCCCCCAGTCCAGGTACACCCGGGCCGTCTCCAGCCGGAGCACTTTCCCTCCCGCCACCCGTACCGCTACAGTGCTCTGCAGGCGGTCGCTTGGCGGGACCAAGTGTGGCCGGACGAGGGTGATGGTCGCCCCGGAGTCTCGCAGCCCCTCAGCGGGCCGCCCATTTATCCACACCGCCTGGCGGTGGTGTCGGCGGTTGTCATCCGCGGCGGCTTGCACGGGGTCGGCTTCGTGCAACTGCTCCCACCATTCCTCCGGGGCCTCCGGCCACGGAGCTCCGGCGTCGCAACAATGGGCCGCCAGCGATGGCCTGGCGGCCGGCCGGGTCAATTCCGGGCGGTTGGGGCAATGTTGTTTGTAGTGCCCCTCCTGGTTGCACCCGTAACAGCGGACATTAGCCATGTTGGTGGGCCGGCTGGGAGCCCGTGCTACAGGCGCCCGGACCACTGGTGGTGGAGGTGGTGGAAGTAGTGGGGCGGGTAGAATGGGACGGCTGGCCAGGGGCCGCTCCCCCCCCGTCAGCTTCCGGGTGTCCGTGTACTCGTCGGCCCAGGTGGCCGCTTGCTGCACCGTATAGGGCTTCTTATCGCGCACCCACTCTCGGACAGCGGAGGGTGTGTGCTCGAAGAACTGCTCGAGCAGCAGCAGTTGGGTGATCTCGGCCACCGACTCCGCTTGGCTTCCCGAGAGCCAGGTGCGCAGGTCCCTCTGCAGCCGATGGGCCCACTCCACGTGAGTGGCGCCACTGGGCCGGCGAGAATTCCGGAACTTCATCCGGCTGGCTTCAGGGGTCACGGCATACCTACTCAGCAGCGCCTGCTTGACGTGCGAGTAGCTAGTGGCCTCGTCATCCGGCACCGTGCGATAGGCCTCGGCGGCCCGACCGGTCAGCTTGCTCGCCAGGATCCGGATCCAGTCGGCGCGGTGCACTTCATGCACCCGACACAGGCGCTCAAAGTCCTGGAGATAGCTTTCGATCTCTTCCTCAGCTTCCCGGAACTCCTTGAACGCCTGGAACGGCACTTTCCGGTCGGAATATCGGTCCGATGGCGAGCGGCTACTCCGCCGGCTTCGCACTTCGGCCAGCCGCAGTTCGTGCACCCGCTCTCTCTCCCTCTCTTCTTCCTGACCGAGTTCCCGACCCAGTTTCCTCAGTTCTGCTTCCGATGGAGCCGGACCCATCATGGAGATCCGCTCCCGCATCTTCCGGCAGAATTCGCTGTCCTCGGCCTCAGCGGGGACGGCAGCCGGTACTGGGTCCGCGGGCAACTCCGCGAACGCCTCCGCCTGATCTATCCTCCTCAACTCCTCTATCAGGGTCTCCCGACTCTTGGAGCCCGGGACACCGCCCCGATTCTCCAACATCCCGCGCAGGACGTCCCGCTTATAGGCAGAATATTTGATCATGATGAGGGTCCCCCTGGGGTCTGCAGAGAGCGATCCCACCGCTGCCACCAGTATGACGGAATGGAGATGTTGTTCCGCCTGCGGGTGTGCTCAATCTGCGTGACCCCGTCGCTTACCGCTGGCCCGACTACCGAGTGGCGCCCACTCGGCGTCTCGTGCGGCCTGGCGTGACCCTAAGGTAGGGTTAGCGGGCGGTGGAGGGGACCCCTGCCTGGAACCAGTCCGACCACTGAGCCATACAGCACTCAGCGTCCCGAGCAACTGGTTCCTTGTCCTGGCGAGTGTGGGACGCCTGCGGGAATCAGCCCTAGCGGCCGCGGAGGAAGATTCGGATCTTATGGGGAAACGTTTCGGTTCTTAGGTGGGAAACGTTTCCGATCCGGGGGCGGGTGTCTCTTCGGATCTTGAGCGGTGGTGATTCGAGTCGGGAAGGGTTGGCGGGTCGGATCGGAACTGGAGGGCTTCGGATCGGTAGGGAAGGGTGCTTCGGATCGGTAGGGGAGGGTGCTTCGGATCTGGTGGGGCCAGTGGGAAGTTCGGGCCTTACCGCAACTGTCGATGCGCGGCTCCCGGCGGGGCCGTTCGGTTCGGATCGCTGTACTTCTCCGATCGAATATTCCTGAGCAGCGCCTCTGCCCTGATGCTCGATGCAGGGTCGGCGCGCTCGATTCGGATCGGATGGGCACCGTACTCTGAGGCCGCGGAGGACACTCAGATCCGAAATACGGCGGAGAATCAAGCCACACCAGACAAAGCTGAATGCACTGCAGGAACTGGGTTTATTGTTTACAGTACAGCTTTTATTACTTCTTATCATAATTAGAATACAATGGGACTCCTTGCCCGCCCTCCCAGGACCCATTGGCCCTTAGCCTTCAGGGAGTCGCCAATTCGGACCGGATGGTCCGAATCGGCCATTTTACGATTCGAACCGGATGGTTCGAATCGGCCATTTTCCGAATCGAAATTCCAACTGCGCCACAAGGATCGGAAAATGGCGGCGAGCAAGGCAAACACAGGGGAAAATACATTACACCATAACCAACGGGAAAACACTTTATTAACACCACACAATGTCATATCTAAATAAAAACTGGTAAACGGGGTGCGTGCCACCACACCCAAGTGTCCATGTCCCCACTGTCACTGCACCGCCCCTGGCTGAGGGTGCTGGGCCATCCCGTGACATACCCCTTTATATATTATATACCTTTTATATATTATATACCTCTTTATATATTCTACCCCTTTATAGATTTTAATACGCCCTTTATATATTCCTATACCTCTTTATATATTTTATACCTTTTATATATTATATACCCCTTTCATATATATAATACCCCTTTATAGATTAATATAGCTCTTTATATATTATATACTCTTTATATATTATATACCTCTTTATATATTAACCCCTTTTATAGATTTTATACCCCTTTATATATCTATACCCTTTATATATTTTATACCTTTTATATATTCTATACTCCTTTATATTTATATACCCCTTTATAGATTATATAGCTCTTTATATATTATATACCTCTTTATATATTATACCCCTTTTATAATTTTCCCCTTTATATATTCTATACCTCTTTATATATTTTATACCTTTTATATATTATATACTCCTTTATATATTATATACCCCTTTATAGATTATATAGCTCTTTATATATTATATACCTCTTTATATATTATATACCTCTTTATATATTATACCCCTTTATAGATTTTATACCCCTTTATATATTCTATACCTCTTTATATATTATTTATACCTTTTATATATTCTATACTCCTTTATATATTATATACCCCTTTATAGATTATATAGCTCTTTATATATTATATACCTCTTTATATATTATACCCCTTTATAGATTTTATACCCCTTTATATATTCTATACCTCTTTATATATTTTATACCTTTTATATATTATATACTCCTTTATATATTATATACCCCTTTATAGATTATATAGCTCTTTATATATTATATACCTCTTTATATATTATACCCCTTTATAGATTTTATACCCCTTTATAGATTTTATACCCCTTTATATATTATATACCTCTTTATATATTTTATACCTTTTATATATTATATACTCCTTTATATATTATATACCCCTTTATATATTATATACCCCTTTATAGATTATATAGCTTTTATATATTATATACTCCTTTATATATTATATACCCCTTTATAGATTATATAGCTCTTTATATATTATATACCTCTTTATATATTTTATACCCCTTTTGTATATTTTATACCCCTTTTGTATATTTTATACCCCTTTTGTATATTTTATACCTCTTTATATATTATTTACCTCTTTATATATTTTATACCCCTTTTGTATATTTTATACCTCTTTATATATTTTATACCTCTTTATATATTATTTACCTCTTTATATATTTTATACCCCTTTTGTATATTTTATACCTCTTTATATATTATATACCTCTTTTATATATTTTGTACCTCTTTATATACCTCAAAACAAGTATTCCGCAACACAAAGTCTTGTTCAGTAAAAAATCGTTATATCATTTATTACATAACGTTTATCGACGTTTCAGTACAAAGCAGTACTTTCATCAGGACAACCATCGTTGTCCTGATGAAAGTACTGCTATGTACTGAAACGTCGATAAACTTTATGTAATAAATGATATAACGATTTTTTACTGAACAAGACTTTGTGTTGCGGAATACTTGTTTTGATATTTAGACTTATACCCATTCTAGCACCAAAGCATTTTGTCCTGATATAGTGTGTGCGAGGATCGTGTTTTCTACATTTATTTCTTTATATACCTCGTTATATATTTTATACCCCTATATATTCTATACCTCATTATATATTTTATACCCCTATATATTATATACCTCATTATATATTTTATACCCCTATATATTATATACCTCTTTATATATTTTATACCTCTTTATATTATACCTCTTTATATTATACCTCTTTATATTATACCTCTTTATATACCCCTTTTATATATTTTATACCCCTTTTATATATTTTATACCTCTATATATATATTATAGACCCCTTTTATATATATTCTATACCTCTTTATGGCCCCTATTACATTCCTCGCGCATTTGGTTTTGCGTGCGCAAATGCGCATTTGCACAAGGGACAAAACCCTTTGCGCTGAACGTCGTATTACAACAAAATGATGCGCGTTATCTTATTGTCTTGATGAAAGTCCTATGGGACTGAAACGTCGACTTTATCCCCATGATCCAATAAAGGAATTTTTTGAAGTAAGAAAGAGTCTCTGAGTTGCAGAACACCGAGAAATTTTTATACCCCTTTATATATTTTCTACCTCTTTATATATTATATACCCCTTTATATATATTATACCTCTTTATATATATTATACCTCTTTATATATTTTCTACCTCTTTATATATATTATACCTCTTTATATATATTATACCTCTTTATATATTTTCTACCTCTTTATATATATTATACCTCTTTATATATATTATACCTCTTTATATATATATTATACCTCTTTATATATTTTATACCCCTTTATATATTTTCTACCCCTTTATATATATTATACCTCTTTATATATATATTATACCTCTTTATATATTTTCTACCTCTTTATATATATTATACCTCTTTATATATATTATACCTCTTTATATATATATTATACCTCTTTATATATATTATACCTCTTTATATATTTTATACCCCTTTTATATATTTTATACCGCTTTATGGCCGTTTTGCGTGTGCAAATGTGCATTTGCGCGAGGGGCAAAACCCTTTGCGCTGAACGTCGTATTACAACGTTCGCGCAATCGTTTAATGCGGATGGACCTGCGCGAGCGTGATGAACTGTGCGCGTCCTATACTTAACATTGTGAGCGCAAATGCGTTTGTGTGCTGGTGCGCGGATGTTATTTCAATCGATGCGCATCTTTTTATGAACGACGTTTGCGTGCATAAATTTAACGTCTTTGAAGAGCTGGTGTTAACGGCAAATCGGAACGTTCTGGCCGACACGAAAAACACCAGCACGAAAAAAAATACAGTATAGTTACACATTCTACACATACCCAAACAATAAAATTGTGAATTTGTGCGTGTTTTTATTATTGCTGCAGCATATATACTCAGATTGACTTTGACCGGCGCAAAAACTGAACGGGAGACAATTAAGGTAAATTGTTGTCAATTAAGGTTCTTAATTCTGATTGGCTGAATCTCCCGAAAAAAACAGTCTGCGCACTGATTTACGTGCGCAACGTTATTGCGCGCGTATTACACTTCGTTTTGCGTGTCGTTTTTCTGAACGTTATTTCTTTTGACGGATGAGAAAACGCGTTCGGATCGGTATAACACCGTTAATTTTCTCGCGATAACGCTGGACAGATGCGCGCAAAACAATTTGCGCTGCGCGAACGAAATTGCGCGAAGAATGTAATAAGGGCCAATATATCTTATATCCCTTTATATTATTATATCTCTGAGGGGGGACAATCCTCTTTTTTGTTAATGCGTCCCCCCCCCCTCTCGCCGCAGGTGCCTGAGCAGATTCTGCAATAAAGTGCGTTTTCTTTTCCCTCCCAGGACTCGTCCTTAATTTTTATCCAGTGTTAGACGCTTGGCTCGGGGGGGGGGGGGTGTTGCTTCCGCGGCCCGGCTTCGTTTTTCCGCTCATTCATTGCGTTTCAGCTGCTGCGGAGCATCGCGTCTCTGAACCCCTTTGCAATGTTTTCCAGGTCCCATGACATGAACCTGGATGAAGAGCGGCAGCTGCTGCAGCGACTGAAGGAGATCACGCGGGTGATGAAGGAGGGGAAGGTTCTGGACGGCGTGTCCCCCGAGCAGGAGGCCGAGGAGGCGCCCTACATGGAGGACTGGCAAGGTGAGGGCTGGGCTGATAGCGCCGCTACCCGGTCTGAGCCGAGACACTGTACTTGTATGAGCTGGTGTTATACAGGCAGGAACATTGGTGAGAAAACCGAAAGTGGGCGCTGGGCTATTACTTGGTGCTTCCTGGTGCGCATAGCGTTCCCTTCTCTCCGCGTGCGGCGATCCCGTCTCTCCGCTAATATTCCAGCCCCGTTCCTTTCTGGATGAGTCCATGTAAGTTGCCAGAACCTTCCTTATTGCTTCCGGCACCTTCCAGTGGCTTTTCTAGGAACCTGCGCCCTTTTTCTGTGTAAACGCTGCTTTTTGAGGATTTCTATTAATAATCTTTGAATTTCCGTGCCAGGTTACCCAGAGGAGACCTTCCCTGTCTATGAGCCCTCTGATTACCGCCGGCCACGCCACACCGTTCAGGTAGATCACTCGCAGCTGAGCCGGCCGACGGCAGAGGAGCTCGCCGAGCAGATGGAGTTTGTAGAGGACGATCACTTATCCTGTGGAAGCCCAGAGGAGGAGACGAGCTGTGACCTTCCCGCACGCCCTGACACCCTCCCAGCCGCTCCCTCCAGCCCGCCCAGGGACTCCCTCCTTGCCGAGAAACGCTGCAACTACGACGACGACGATGATGAGAATCCAGCTGTTGTGGCGGAGAACGCGGGTTTCCACTCAGAGAGCAGCAGCGAGCAGGGGGACGTTTGCTCCGGCGAGTCCTTCATGGAGTCCAACGATGAGCGAGAGTTGCTAGACGTGTGTGATGACACCAGCGGAGCCAAACCGGGCGCGTTACGGAAAAGGAAGACGGGGAACGATTATTAAAAACTGGCGCGTCCAGTCATGGACGTCTCCACTTCCTAACGGCTCGGCCAGGGCTTCCGGACGCTCAGACTGAAGCGTTGCGTGTCGTGGTGACCTGATCCACTGGCGGCCACTGAGGGAACGTTTATCCGTAACCCACAGACACAGGAGGCTTTAACGGGTCCTCAGTGACGACTAATCTGCAGCGACCGTCCATGGCTCTCCCTGGAGAATGCGTCACGTCGGACACTTATTATATCTTGTGCAACTGCATAGTGTTAATATTTAATGCAAGATCCTATTTATTATCCGCACATTTATTATCCGCACATTTATTATCCGCACATTTATTATCCGCACATTTATCATTCCGCACATTTATTATCCGCACATTTATTATCCGCACATTTATTATCCGCACATTTATTATCCGCACATTTATTATCCGCACATTTATCATTCCGCACATTTATTATCCGCACATTTATTATCCGCACATTTATTATCCGCACATTTATTATTCCGCACATTTATTATTCCGCACATTTATTATTCCGCACATTTATTATCCGCACATTTATTATCCGCACATTTATTATTCCGCACATTTATTATCCGCACATTTATTATCCGCACATTTATTATCCGCACATTTATTATCCGCACATTTATTAATCCGCACATTTATTATTCCGCACATTTATTATTCCGCACATTTATTATCCGCACATTTATTATTCCGCACATTTATTATCCGCACATTTATTATCCGCACATTTATTATTCGCACATTTATTATTCCGCACATTTATCATTCCGCACATTTATTTATCCGCACATTTATTTATCCGCACATTTATTATCCACACATTTATCACATTTATTATTCGCACATTTATTATCCGCACATTTATTATCCGCACATTTATTTATCCGCACATTTATTTATCCGCACATTTATTATCCACACATTTATCACATTTATTATTCGCACATTTATTATCCGCACATTTATTTATCCGCACATTTATTTTTCTGCACATTTATTATCTGCACATTTATTATCCACACATTTATCACATTTATTATTCGCACATTTATTATCCACACATTTATCACATTTATTATCCGCACGTTTATTTATCCACACATTTATCACATTTATTATTCGCACATTTATTATCCACACATTTATCCGCACATGTATTATCCGCACATTTATTATCACACATTTATCCGCACATGTATTATCCGCACATTTATTATCCGCACATTTATTTAACTGCACATTTATTTATCCGCACATTTATTTAACCGCACATTTATTAAACCGCACATTTATTAAACCGCACATTTATCCGCACATTTATTTATCCGCACATTTATTTATCACATTTATTATCACACATTTATTTATCCGCACATTTATTTAACCGCACATTTATTTATCCGCACATTTATTATCCGCACATTTATTTATCACATTTATTATCACACATTTATTTATCACATTTATTTAACCGCACATTTATTATCCGCACATTTATTTATCACATTTATTTATCACATTTATTATCACACATTTATTATCCGCACATTTATTTATCCGCACATTTATTTATCCGCACATTTATTATCCGCACATTTATTATCCGCACATTTATTATCCGCACATTTATTTATCCGCACATTTATTTATCCGCACATTTATTATCCACACATTTATCACATTTATTATTCGCACATTTATTATCCGCACATTTATTTATCCGCACATTTATTTTTCTGCACATTTATTATCTGCACATTTATTATCCACACATTTATCACATTTATTATTCGCACATTTATTATCCACACATTTATCACATTTATTATCCGCACGTTTATTTATCCACACATTTATCACATTTATTATTCGCACATTTATTATCCGCACATTTATCACATTTATTATCCGCACATTTATCACATTTATTATCCGCACATTTATTATCCACACATTTATCACATTTATTATTCGCACATTTATCACATTTATTATCAGCACATTTATTATCCGCACATTTATTTATCCGCACATTTATTATCCGCACATTTATTATCCGCACATTTATTATCCGCACATTTATTTATCACATTTATTATCACACATTTATCCGCACATTTATTATTCCGCACATTTATTATCACACATTTATCCGCACATGTATTATCCGCACATTTATTATCACACATTTATCCGCACATGTATTATCCGCACATTTATTTAACTGCACATTTATTTAACTGCACATTTATTTATCCGCACATTTATTTAACCGCACATTTATTAAACCGCACATTTATCCGCACATTTATTTATCCGCACATTTATTTATCCGCACATTTATTTATCCGCACATTTATTATCCGCACATTTATTTATCACATTTATTATCACACATTTATTATCTTCACATTTATTATCCGCACATTTATTTATCCGCACATTTATTAATCACATTTATTTATCCGCACATTTATTTATCCGCACATTTATTATCCTCACATTTATTATTCGCACATTTATTTAACACATTTATTATTCGCACATTTATTTATCCGCACATTATCCGCACATTTATTATTTAACACATTTATTATTCGCACATTTATTTAACACATTTATTTATCCGCACATTATCCGCACATTTATTATTTGCACATTTATTATTTGCACATTTATTTATTCGCACATTTATTTATCACATATTTATGGCATTTCTGACGCTGGATGTTACAGCGAATCCTCCCCAGAGCCGCCTTTCACCCCCAGAAATGAGAGGCCGTTCATTGCAGACATTCTCCGCTTCCCCCAAACCCAGTCCTCGCCATAAAACCAGCGTTTCCCTAATTTCCCCCATTATTTATTTCCTGCTTAGCGAAATATTTCTGCTTCGATGACGAGTCTGCGGCAAAACACCACGTGATGCCCGGCTGAGGTACATACATACCGTAACGCCACGCGCTGACTGAGCTGAGGTACATACATACCGTAACGCCACGCGCTGACTGGCTGAGGTACATACATACTGTAACGCCACGCGCTGACTGGCTGAGGTACATACATACCGTAACGCCACGCGCTGACTGGCTGAGGTACATACATACCGTAACGCCACGCGCTGACTGGCTGAGGTACATACATACTGTAACGCCACGCGCTGACTGAGCTGAGGTACATACATACCGTAACACCACGCGCTGACTGAGCTGAGGTACATACATACCGTAACACCACGCGCTGACTGGCTGAGGTACATACATACCGTAACACCACGCGCTGACTGGCTGAGGTACATACATACCGTAACGCCACGCGCTGACTGGCTGAGGTACATACATACCGTAACGCCACGCGCTGACTGGCTGAGGTACATACATACCGTAACGCCACGCGCTGACTGAGCTGAGGTACATACATACCGTAACGCCACGCGCTGACTGGCTGAGGTACATACATACTGTAACGCCACGCGCTGACTGAGCTGAGGTACATACATACCGTAACGCCACGCGCTGACTGGCTGAGGTACATACATACTGTAACGCCACGCGCTGACTGGCTGAGGTACATACATACCGTAACGCCACGCGCTGACTGGCTGAGGTACATACATACTGTAACGCCACGCGCTGACTGAGCTGAGGTACATACATACCGTAACACCACGCGCTGACTGAGCTGAGGTACATACATACCGTAACACCACGCGCTGACTGGCTGAGGTACATACATACCGTAACACCACGCGCTGACTGGCTGAGGTACATACATACCGTAACGCCACGCGCTGACTGGCTGAGGTACATACATACCGTAACGCCACGCGCTGACTGGCTGAGGTACATACATACTGTAACGCCACGCGCTGACTGGCTGAGGTACATACATACTGTAACGCCACGCGCTGACTGGCTGAGGTACATTACCGTAACGCCACGCGCTGACTGGCTGAGGTACATACATACCGTAACGCCACGCGCTGACTGGCTGAGGTACATACATACCGTAACACCACGCGCTGACTGAGCTGAGGTACATACATACCGTAACACCACGCGCTGACTGGCTGAGGTACATACATACCATAACACCACGCGCTGACTGGCTGAGGTACATACATACCGTAACGCCACGCGCTGACTGGCTGAGGTACATACATACCGTAACGCCACGCGCTGACTGGCTGAGGTACATACATACTGTAACGCCACGCGCTGACTGGCTGAGGTACATACATACTGTAACGCCACGCGCTGACTGGCTGAGGTACATACCGTAACGCCACGCGCTGACTGGCTGAGGTACATACATACCGTAACGCCACGCGCTGACTGGCTGAGGTACATACATACTGTAACGCCACGCGCTGACTGGCTGAGGTACATACATATCGTAACGCCACGCGCTGACTGGCTGAGGTACATACATACTGTAACGCCACGCGCTGACTGGCTGAGGTACATACATACTGTAACGCCACGCGCTGACTGGCTGAGGTACATACCGTAACGCACGCGCTGACTGGCTGAGGTACATACATACCGTAACGCCACGCGCTGACTGGCTGAGGTACATACATACTGTACGCCACGCGCTGACTGGCTGAGGTACATACATATCGTAACGCCACGCGCTGACTGGCTGAGGTACATACATACTGTAACGCCACGCGCTGACTGGCTGAGGTACATACATACTGTAACGCCACGCGCTGACTGGCTGAGGTACATACATACCGTAACGCCACGCGCTGACTGGCTGAGGTACATACCGTAACGCCACGCGCTGACTGGCTGAGGTACATACATACCGTAACGCCACGCGCTGACTGGCTGAGGTACATACATACCGTAACGCCACGCGCTGACTGGCTGAGGTACATACATACCGTAACGCCACGCGCTGACCTGCGATTTATTCCTGTTTATTTGATCACTGAAAAGCCTATTTTTTTCCATATTTTTTTTTTTGAGCAATTAACTCTTTCATGATCGCATTATTTCTGTGCATGTGCAGGAGCCTCAAAGCATGAGAAGTGCAGGCCAGGTGCATGCTGGGAAACGTTTTCTGAACATAACAATAACATGAGTAAATAGTAACAAATAACATTAGCCGCTACATATTCCCGATCCATCGTGCGTTTGGAGCTTTGGCGTCAGACGCTCCTCTCGTGTGCGCGGGGGCCGCTGGGTGCACGGTCACATTGCTGTGTTTCTGTCGGGGACAGGCTACGCACAGGGCGGGTTTAAATATGTGCTTTTATTTCTCTAGTCGCATTGTGGTAATTAATACAATGTGAATTTATTGCTGCAGCACAGACTAGAAGAAAGGAGATTTCTCCTACAGCAGTGGCAGGTTCCATGCAGTGCAAGCAATAAAGATGTGTAACCTGGAGAGGTTGTTCTGTCTGATTCTGGCAGTGGGACTTTGTGTTAGGGGGCACCGGTATAGGGGAACACCTGCTTTCAAGGTGCTCTACCATGGTAACTACCATGATCCTCAGCCAGAAATGGCTCAAACTCAAATGTTCCATAATCCTAATGGGTGCAATGGATGTATATAGGTGCTATGGGTGTGATGGATGGGTATATAGGTGTGATGGGGATGTGCTTGGTTTGTGGATCCACATACTGTCTTGGTGAAACATAGAAAATGTCGGCAGATAAGAATCTTTCGGCCCATCTAGTCGCCCAATTACATGGATACTTTACCTGGATTTATCTTTTGTTTAGGATAGCCTTATGCCTATCCCATGCCTGCTTAAATTCAATCACTAATATGTTGTCTACCGCAAATGAAAGGGAGCACCCGGATTTGAACCAAGGACCTCTAGATATGCAGTCGAATGCGCTACCACTGAGCTATACCCACACTTTCACATGTGAGAGTGAACCTGTATGAGAGTCACATGGTACAGCTTGTCCTGTCTTCTCGGCAACCAATCAACGACTCTCTGAACAAGGCAGCGCATCAATGTCAAGAGCAAGAAGAGCGCACAGGAGATCGCGGTGAATATGTCCCTGATGGAAAGTGATACTGTAACATCCTGCTCACATTGTATGTGCAGGGTGATACATGAAGCAGGATGTTACAGTATGTGCAGGTGATACAATGTGAGCAGGATGTTACAGTATGTGCAGGTGATACAATGTGAGCAGGATGTTACAGTATGTGCAGGTGATACAATGTGAGCAGGATGTTACAGTATGTGCAGGTGATACAATGTGAGCAGGATGTTACAGTATGTGCAGGTGATACAATGTGAGCAGGATGTTACAGTATGTGCAGGTGATACAATGTGAGCAGGGTGTTACAGTATGTGCAGGTGATACAATGTGAGCAGGGTGTTACAGTATGTGCAGGTGATACAATGTGAGCAGGGTGTTACAGTATGTGCAGGTGATACAATGTGAGCAGGATGTTACAGTATGTGCAGGTGATACAATGTGAGCAGGATGTTACAGTATGTGCAGGTGATACAATGTGAGCAGGGTGTTACAGTATGTGCAGGTGATACAATGTGAGCAGGGTGTTACAGTATGTGCAGGTGATACAATGTGAGCAGGTGTTACAGTATGTGCAGGTGATACAATGTGAGCAGGATGTTACAGTATGTGCAGGTGATACAATGTGAGCAGGATGTTACAGTATGTGCAGGTGATACAATGTGAGCAGGATGTTACAGTATGTGCAGGTGATACAATGTGAGCAGGATGTTACAGTATGTGCAGGTGATACAATGTGAGCAGGATGTTACAGTATGTGCAGGTGATACAATGTGAGCAGGATGTTACAGTATGTGCAGGTGATACAATGTGAGCAGGATGTTACAGTATGTGCAGGTGATACATGAAGCAGGATGTTACAGTATGTGCAGGTGATACAATGTGAGCAGGATGTTACAGTATGTGCAGGTGATACAATGTGAGCAGGATGTTACAGTATGTGCAGGTGATACAATGTGAGCAGGATGTTACAGTATGTGCAGGTGATACAATGTGAGCAGGATGTTACAGTATGTGCAGGTGATACAATGTGAGCAGGATGTTACAGTATGTGCAGGTGATACAATGTGAGCAGGATGTTACAGTATGTGCAGGTGATACAATGTGAGCAGGATGTTACAGTATGTGCAGGTGATACAATGTGAGCAGGATGTTACAGTATGTGCAGGGTGATACAATGTGAGCAGGATGTTACAGTATGTGCAGGTGATACAATGTGAGCAGGATGTTACAGTATGTGAGGGTGATACAATGGGAGCAGGATGTTACAGTATGTGCAGGTGATACAATGTGAGCAGGATGTTACAGTATGTGCAGGTGATACAATGTGAGCAGGGTGTTACAGTATGTGCAGGTGATACATGAAGCAGGATGTTACAGTATGTGCAGGTGATACAATGTGAGCAGGATGTTACAGTATGTGCAGGTGATACAATGTGAGCAGGATGTTACAGTATGTGCAGGTGATACAATGTGAGCAGGATGTTACAGTATGTGCAGGTGATACAATGTGAGCAGGATGTTACAGTATGTGCAGGTGATACAATGTGAGCAGGATGTTACAGTATGTGCAGGTGATACAATGTGAGCAGGATGTTACAGTATGTGCAGGTGATACAATGTGAGCAGGATGTTACAGTATGTGCAGGTGATACAATGTGAGCAGGATGTTACAGTATGTGCAGGTGATACAATGTGAGCAGGATGTTACAGTATGTGCAGGTGATACAATGTGAGCAGGATGTTACAGTATGTGCAGGGTGATACAATGTGAGCAGGATGTTACAGTATGTGCAGGTGATACAATGTGAGCAGGATGTTACAGTATGTGCAGGTGATACAATGTGAGCAGGGTGTTACAGTATGTGCAGGTGATACAATGTGAGCAGGGTGTTACAGTATGTGCAGGTGATACAATGTGAGCAGGATGTTACAGTATGTGAGGGTGATACAATGGGAGCAGGATGTTACAGTATGTGCAGGTGATACAATGTGAGCAGGATGTTACAGTATGTGCAGGTGATACAATGTGAGCAGGGTGTTACAGTATGTGCAGGTGATACAATGTGAGCAGGATGTTACAGTATGTGCAGGTGATACAATGTGAGCAGGATGTTACAGTATGTGCAGGTGATACAATGTGAGCAGGATGTTACAGTATGTGCAGGTGATACAATGAAGCAGGATGTTACAGTATGTGCAGGTGATACAATGTGAGCAGGATGTTACAGTATGTGCAGGTGATACAATGTGAGCAGGATGTTACAGTATGTGCAGGTGATACAATGTGAGCAGGATGTTACAGTATGTGCAGGTGATACAATGTGAGCAGGATGTTACAGTATGTGCAGGGTGATACAATGTGAGCAGGATGTTACAGTATGTGCAGGTGATACAATGTGAGCAGGGTGTTACAGTATGTGCAGGGTGATACAATGTGAGCAGGATGTTACAGTATGTGCAGGTGATACAATGTGAGCAGGATGTTACAGTATGTGCAGGGTGATACAATGTGAGCAGGATGTTACAGTATGTGCAGGTGATACAATGCGAGCAGGATGTTACAGTATGTGCAGGTGATACAATGTGAGCAGGATGTTACAGTATGTGCAGGTGATACATGAAGCAGGATGTTACAGTATGTGCAGGTGATACAATGTGAGCAGGATGTTACAGTACGTGCAGGTGATACAATGTGAGCAGGATGTTACAGTATGTGCAGGTGATACAATGCGAGCAGGGTGTTACAGTATGTGCAGGTGATACAATGTGAGCAGGATGTTACAGTATGTGCAGGTGATACAATGTGAGCAGGATGTTACAGTATGTGCAGGTGATACAATGTGAGCAGGATGTTACAGTATGTGCAGGTGATACAATGTGAGCAGGATGTTACAGTATGTGCAGGGTGATACAATGTGAGCAGGATGTTACAGTATGTGCAGGTGATACAATGCGAGCAGGATGTTACAGTATGCAGGTGATACAATGTGAGCAGGGTGTTACAGTATGTGCAGGTGATACAATGTGAGCAGGATGTTACAGTATGTGCAGGTGATACAATGTGAGCAGGATGTTACAGTATGTGCAGGTGATACAATGTGAGCAGGATGTTACAGTATGTGCAGGGTGATACATGAAGCAGGATGTTACAGTATGTGCAGGTGATACAATGTGAGCAGGATGTTACAGTATGTGCAGGTGATACAATGTGAGCAGGGTGTTACAGTATGTGCAGGTGATACAATGGGAGCAGGATGTTACAGTATGTGCAGGTGATACTGTAACATCCTGCTCACATTGTATCACCTGCACATACTGTAACATCCTGCTCACATTGTATGTGCAGGTGATACATGAAGCAGGATGTTACAGTATGTGCAGGTGATACAATGTGAGCAGGATGTTACAGTATGTGCAGGTGATACAATGTGAGCAGGATGTTACAGTATGTGCAGGTGATACAACGTGAGCAGGATGTTACAGTATGTGCAGGTGATACAACGTGAGCAGGGTGTTACAGTATGTGCAGGTGATACAATGTGAGCAGGATGTTACAGTATGCGCAGGTGATACAATGTGAGCAGGATGTTACAGTATGTGCAGGTGATACAATGTGAGCAGGATGTTACAGTATGTGCAGGTGATACAATGTGAGCAGGATGTTACTTCGCTGCAGAGGGATTTAGATAGATTGGGGGACTGGGCACTTAAATGGCAGATGAGATTTAATCTAGATAAATGTAAAGTTATGCACTTTGGAGTGAAGAACACACAAGTAATTTATACCCTAAATGGTACGGAGTTCGGGAAATCCAAGCAGGAGAAGGATTTGGGAATAATCATAGACTTCAAACTAAGTAACAATGTGCAATGTCAAACAGCAGCCGCCAAGGCCAGCAAGGTATCGGCATTAAAAGGGGAGTTCACACTCACCATAAAAACATCATTTTGCCTCTGTATAAATCAATGGTAAGACGCACCTTGAATATGCCGTGTGATTTTGGGTACCTGTCTTAAGGATATTTATAGCGTTAGAAAAAGTGCAGAGACGGGCAACTAAATTAATAAGGGGAATGGAAGGGTTAAGTTATGAGGAAAGACTAACAAGCTTAAACCTGTTTTAGTTTAGAGAAACGGCGCCTTAGAGGGGATCTGATAACCTTATATAAATATATACGGGGCCTTAGAGGGGATCTGATAACCTTATATAAATATATACGGGGCCATTATCAACCATTGTCTGATAACCTATTCATTAACAGGTCTATACATAGGACAAGGGGTCATCCATTTACACTGGATGAAAGAAAATTTAGCTTAAAGCATAGGAAGGGTTATTATATGGTGAAAACAATAAAGCTGTGGAATTCTCTGCCTGTTGAGGTGGTTGGGTCAGAGTCTGTACAGACTTTTAAAAAACGACCGGATGACTTCCTGCAGACACAGAATATTAAGGGTTATAATATTTAATACAAAAAGAAAGTGGCTCGATGCTCATTTTCCTACAGAGCACCGCAAATATGGAATAACCTCCCAGACACCATCAAATCTTCCCCCAGTCTAAAGTCCCTTAAGAGCTCCCTATTAACATATCTCAATAAGGAATGCACCTGTAAACATGTAACACAGTGACTATATACAGAATGCGCCTGTAAACATGTAACATAGTGACTATATACAGAATGCGCCTGTAAACATGTAATATAGTGACTATATACAGAATGCGCCTGTAAACATGTAACACAGTGACTATATACAGAGTGCACCTGTAAACATGTAACATAGTGACTATATACAGAATGCGCCTGTAAACATGTAACACAGTGACTATATACAGAATGCACCTGTAAACATGTAACACAGTGACTATATACAGAATGCACCTGTAAACATGTAATATAGTGACTATATACAGAATGCACCTGTAAACATGTAACACAGTGACTATACACAGAATGCACCTGTAAACATGTAACACAGTGACTATATACAGAATGCGCCTGTAAACATGTAACACAGTGACTATATACAGAATGCACCTGTAAACATTTAACACAGTGACTATATACAGAATGCGCCTGTAAACATGTAACACAGTGACTATACACAGAATGCACCTGTAAACATGTAACACAGTGACTATATACAGAATGCGCCTGTAAACATGTAACACAGTGACTATATACAGAATGCGCCTGTAAACATGTAACACAGTGACTATATACAGGATGCACCTGTAAACATGTAACACAGTAACTATATACAGAATGTACCTGTAAACATGTAACATAATGACTATATACAGAATGCACCTGTAAACATGTAACACAGTGACTATATACAGAATGTACCTGTAAACATGTAACACAGTGACTATATACAGAATGCGCCTGTAAACATGTAACACAGTGACTATATACAGAATGCTCCTGTAAACATGTAACACAGTGACTATATACAGAATGCGCCTGTAAACATGTAACACAGTGACTATATACAGAATGCACCTGTAAACATGTAACACAGTGACTATATACAGAATGCTCCTGTAAACATGTAACACAGTGACTATATACAGAATGCGCCTGTAAACATGTAACACAGTGACTATATACAGAATGCACCTGTAAACATGTAACACAGTGACTATATACAGAATGCACCTGTAAACATGTAACACAGTGACTATATACAGAATGCGCCTGTAAACATGTAACACAGTGACTATATACAGAATGCACCTGTAAACATGTAACACAGTGACTATATACAGAATGCACCTGTAAACATGTAACACAGTGACTAAATACAGAATGCACCTGTAAACATGTAACACAGTGACTATATACAGAATGTACCTGTAAACATGTAACACAGTGACTATATTTGCTACATATTTATTTTCTGGGTTAATCTGTATATTTGTGTTTTTAATATCTTGCATTTTATTACTTTGTGTTTCTGTAACAATTCAATGTTCTTGAATCCAGGACAAACTGAAAACGTGAGAATCTCAATGTGTCCGTCCTGGGAAAATACTTTATAAATAAATGTGGGTAAAAGCTTCTTGATCCAAGGAGAATCTGTCGCCATCTGGGGGGAAGAAGGAAGGTTTCCCAGTGTGTTACATATTGGCGAGCATTTTAGACTGGGGTTTTTTGCTTCTTTTGGATCAACAGCAGTAGGTGATGTGTGAGAGGCTGAACCCAGTGGACACTTGTCTTTTTCAGCCTATGTAACTACCTGAATCTTATCCCTGTACAGCAGCAACTGACCCCACAGCTCTCCCTGTATTCTGCCCAATCCCTGGCTGCTGGAATGAGGCAGTAACATTTCTTCCAGTGAAGGTGAGGGCTGATCCTTGCAGTTTTGTTATAGTGAGGATGGGGACTGCTAATTGCAGCTTTGTTACCGTGAGGGAGCTGCTCCTTGAAGCCTTGTTACAGTGAGGGGGGCTGCGTCTTGCAGCTTTGTTACAGTGAGAGGGTTGCTCCTTGTAGCTTCTTTACAGTGAGGAGGTGGGCTGCTCCTTGCAGCTTTGTTACACGTACCCGGCACTTTAATGGTTAAATAAGAAATCGGTAAGAGCGGTAGGTTTGAGCCTTTATTTTTCACACAGACGCATCATATAAAGCACTTTGTGACATCGCAGATAAACACACGTCACTCTGCTCCATTTTAACGCCGCGTTACAGAAAATCCCACCTATTCACAAAAGTAACATTTTCTCCACATGAGCCTCCAGAAACCGTGAATCCAACCCAAAAATAAAGCTAGGGACGCGCTGGGGCAGCCGAGAGGGGTCCCCTCCATGTAACGAGACCCCTGTGCGGGGACGGAATGTGAAGATTAAGCCTAGGAGCGTGTGTGCCGTGTGCCCGGAATCTGTACACGTAGCATGAAGTCAGTGTATGCAAAACTACACCATATACAATATCCTCGTACCAGGGCTGACACATCCTCTAAGGTTTCCAGGACACATAATTCATTCATGCTGATGGGCAGTGCGTGAAAAATGCCACCATGTGCATGTAGATTCATCATGTGCTGCAGCGGAGGTGCCACAGGTGAACTGCCTTTTATAAGTTATCCATGTTCCGGGGCACCTCATTCCCTCTACATGAAATGGTAATTTTTCCAGGAAAACGTGTGGATCTGCCGACACTCTGGCATCTCATGGGGGGGGGGGTCTCTGCCTCCAGATGGGAGACGGATAATGAAATGCTCTCCATGTGAATTGTGCTTCAAAGAGAAGTGAGTGCAATGCTGCCCGGCGTGCCGTGACACAAGCCTGCAATGCTGCCCGGCGTGCCGTGACACAAGCCTGCAATGCTGCCCGGCGCGCCGTGACACAAGCCTGCAATGCTGCCCGGCGCGCCGTGACACAAACCTGCAATGCTGCCCGGCGCGCCGTGACACAAGCCTGCAATGCTGCCTGGCGTGCCGTGACACAAGCCTGCAATGCTGCCGGCGTGCCGTGACACAAGCCTGCAATGCTGCCCGGCGTGCCGTGACACAAGCCTGCAATGCTGCCCGGCGCGCCGTGACACAAGCCTGCAATGCTGCCCGGCGCGCCGTGACACAAACCTGCAATGCTGCCCGGCGCGCCGTGACACAAGCCTGCAATGCTGCCTGGCGTGCCGTGACACAAGCCTGCAATGCTGCCCGGCGCGCGCCGTGACACAAGCCTGCAATGCTGCCCGGCGCGCCGTGACACAAGCCTGCAATGCTGCCCGACGCGCCGTGACACAAGCCTGCAATGCTGCCCGGCGCGCCGTGACACAAGCCTGCAATGCTGCCCGGCGCGCCGTGACACAAGCCTGCAATGCTGCCCGGCGCGCCGTGACACAAGCCTGCAATGCTGCCGGCGCGCCGTGACACAAATCTGCAATGCTGCCCGGCACGCCATGACACAAGCCTGCAATGCTGCCCGGCGCGCCGTGACACAAACCTGCAATGCTGCCCGGCGTGCCATGACACAAGCCTGCAATGCTGCCCGGCGCCGTGACACAAGCCTGCAATGCTGCCCGGCACGCCATGACACAAATCTGCAATGCTGCCCAGCGCGCCGTGACACAAGCCTGCAATGCTGCCCGGCGCGCCGTGACACAAGCCTGCAATGCTGCCCAGCGCGCCGTGACACAAGCCTCCAATGCTGCCCGGCGCGCCGTGACACAAGCCTGTAATGCTGTCCGGCGCTCCGTGACACAAGCCTGCAATGCTGCCCGGCGTGCCGTGAAACAAGCCTGCAATGCTGCCCGGCACGCCGTGACACAAGCCTGCAATGCTGCCCGGCACGCCATGACACAAATCTGCAAATGCTGCCCGGCACGCCATGACACAAGCCTGCAATGCTGCTCGGCACGCCATGACACAAATCTGCAATGCTGCCCGGCACGCCATGACACAAGCCTGCAATGCTGCCCGGCGCGCCGTGACACAAACCTGCAATGCTGCCCGGCGTGCCGTGACACAAGCCTGCAATGCTGCCCGGCGCCGTGACACAAGCCTGCAATGCTGCCCGGCACGCCATGACACAAATCTGCAATGCTGCCCGGCGCCGTGACACAAGCCTGCAATGCTGCCCGGCGCGCCGTGACACAAACCTGCAATGCTGCCCGGCGCGCCGTGACACAAGCCTGCAATGCTGCCCGGCACGCCGTGACACAAATCTGCAATGCTGCCGAGACGTTCACTTGCCGTGTGCATCGCTGCTACCTAAGCCAGAGCGTCCTGTCCCTCAATGTGACGACATGGGGATCGACATGTCCTGCCTGAGTGAATGTGTCTTGATAAAGACCTCCTACCCTCCCAATTGCCCTCACACAACCTCCAACTGCCCTCACTCAACCTTTAACTGCCTGGCCCAACCTCCAACTGCCCTCTCACAACCTCCAACTGCCCTCACTCAACCTTTAACTGCCTGGCCCAACCTCCAACTGCCCTCTCACAACCTCCAACTGCCCTCACTCAACCTTTAACTGCCTGGCCCAACCTCCAACTGCTGTCACTCAGCATAACTTACAAATACTCTCACTCAACACAACCTACAACTACCCCTTGCTCAACATTACACAACTGCCATAATTCTTTATGCAACCTCCAACTGCCCTCAATACAACCTCCAACTGCCCTCACTCAGCATCACTCAATCAACTGTCCATGTATACCTTCATATGACTTCCAACTGCTCTCCCCTACCTTGGTCTGTCCTCCAACTGCTCTCAAGAAACAGCACACAAACACTAACTATTCTGCGTTTTTAACATCCCCCAACTGTCCTCAGCTAACATGCCATGACCTCCAACTGCTCTCAGGTGCCACAACATGCACCATGCAGCCTCACACAATACAGTGCAACACCATGCAGCGCCAACTCAAAGCCACATCACATAGTGCCACACCATGCAGCCCCACACAATACAGTGCAACACCATGCAGCGCCAACTCAAAGCCACATCACACAGTGCCACACCATACAGCACCACATCACACAGTGCCACACCATGCAGCACCACATCACACAGTGCCACACCATGCAGCACCACATCACACAGTGCCACACCATACAGCACACATCACACAGTGCCACACCATGCAGCACCACATCACACAGTGCCACACCATACAACACCACATCACACAGTGCCACACCATGCAGCACCACATCACACAGTGCCACACCATGCAGCACCACATCAGCACCACATCACACAGTGCCACACCATGCAGCACCACATCACACAGTGCCACACCATGCAGCACCACATCAGCACCACATCACGCAGCGCCACATCACGCAGCGCCACATCACGCAGCGCCACACCTGGCTTCTATCCCTAATAAATGCTCGTAAAGTCACACGGATCACTGGTACAAAAGCCACAATTTCACGGGGAGAAAGTGAAGAGCACCGGAGGCCGGAGAAACGTAACCACGAGGTGAAATAATTCCACACGGAGCGGCAGCGCCTTCCTGCTACCAGAGGGACACTGCTAGAAATACAGGATATCTAAGCCACCACGTAACAGCAGGAGGTTGATAACCACAGGGACATTGTAACTAAAGGGTTAAACTGCTGAGTCTGGGGCCTGGGGATGGAATGAATGCGGCTGCCGTGAGGGATGCAGAAAGTAAAGGCTCTTGTGCTTTGTGTGCGCGGTGGGATGAGACGTCACACACAGCTCTCGCTGGCATCAGCCTCGCCGGGGCGGCTGCTCCATGTTCTGGATTCAGGTTTGGACCTCGCCGCGTCCCATCCTGGAAAAAGTCAGAAGGCAACCGGGTTGTGCACTTCGGGTCCAAAACTTGGCCGGGCCCGGCAATCTGCACCAAAGTGTGGTGGGTTTGGTTAAAGCTTCTGGGCTCGTTCCCCGCGTTCCCTCCATACAAACAAATACAAAAATAAAATCACGCTCTGTGTCCATCGCTGTAAAAAGAGGCCGGATCCCCCCCGCGACGCCGCCTGCTCCTCACGTGGAAAGTACAGGAAACTCGAAAGCGCCACAACACGAGCGACCGACTGCTATATACAGGGAAACCCGCTCCCTCCGCCGGGAAACCATCCCGTGCCTGGGAACACGGACATCTTCACCGCGTTGTCCTTTCGCTCCATCCATGGTGGCCCAAGTGATACACACAGCGTGGGTCAGGGCCGTCCGGCTGACTAAACAGTGACATTGAGGCGATTCCGCGTGCTCAGAGTGACAGATCGTCCGTGCAGGCGTTGGTTATGGCTGGTGCCGCCGGCGAGTGTCCTCCCTACTCGCAGGCCAGTTTGCCATCGAAGCTGGAGAGGGCGATGGCGAACGCCTGCAACGCACACATGGGGTATTTATAGTCCATGGTGAAGACGTCCTCTGCCACGCGGCCGAACTGCATCACAATGTATTCAGCTGCAACGAGAGGACACAGAGGCAGGAGGAAACGTGAGCGGAACAAACACAATGTGCGGCGGTCAACGTGCGCAGCGTTACCTGATCCCACAGAGCCTCCCGCCCAGGCCTGATCCCACAGAGCCTCCCGCCCAGGCCTGATCCCACAGAGCCTCCCGCCCAGGCCTGATCCCACAGAGCCTCCCGCCCAGACCTGATCCCACAGAGCCTCCCGCCCAGGTTTGATCCCACAGAGCCTCCCGCCCAGACTTGATCCCACAGAGCCTCCCGCCCAGGTTTGATCCCACAGAGCCTCCCGCCCAGACCTGATCCCACAGAGCCTCCCGCCCAGACCTGATCCCACAGAGCCTCCCGCCCAGGTTGATCCCACAGAGCCTCCCGCCCAGACCTGATCCCACAGAGCCTCCCGCCCAGACCTGATCCCACGGAGCCTCCCGCCCAGACCTGATCCCACGGAGCCTCCCGCCCAGACCTGATCCCACGGAGCCTCCCGCCCAGACCTGATCCCACGGAGCCTCCCGCCCAGACCTAATCCCACAGAGCCTCCCGCCCAGGTTTGATCCCACAGAGCCTCCCGCCCAGACCTGATCCCACGGAGCCTCCCGCCCAGACCTAATCCCACGGAGCCTCCCGCCCAGACCTAATCCCACGGAGCCTCCCGCCCAGGTTTGATCCCACAGAGCCTCCCGCCCAGACCTGATCCCACAGAGCCTCCCGCCCAGACCTGATCCCACGGAGCCTCCCGCCCAGACCTGATCCCACGGAGCCTCCCGCCCAGACCTAATCCCACGGAGCCTCCCGCCCAGGCTTGATCCCAGAGCCTCCCGCCCAGACCTGATCCCAAAGAGCCTCCCGCCCAGACCTGATCCCACGGAGCCTCCCGCCCAGACCTGATCCCACAGAGCCTCCCGCCCAGACCTGATCCCACAGAGCCTCCCGCCCAGACCTGATCCCACAGAGCCTCCCGCCCAGACCTGATCCCACAGAGCCTCCCATCCAGACCTGATCCCACAGAGCCTCCCGCCCAGACCTGATCCCACGGAGCCTCCCGCCCAGACCTGATCCTACAGAGCCTCCCGCCCAGGCCTGATCCCACGGAGCCTCCCGCCCAGACCTGATCCCACAGAGCCTCCCGCCCAGACCTGATCCCACAGAGCCTCCCGCCCAGACCTGATCCCACGGAGCCTCCCGCCCAGACCTGATCCCACGGAGCCTCCCGCCAGACCTGATCCCACGGAGCCTCCGCCCAGACCTGATCCCACAGAGCCTCCCGCCCAGACCTGATCCCACGGAGCCTCCCGCCCAGACCTGATCCCACAGAGCCTCCCGCCCAGACCTGATCCCACTGAGCCTCCCGCCCAGACCTGATCCCACAGAGCCTCCCGCCCAGACCTGATCCCACAGAGCCTCCCGCCCAGACCTGATCCCACAGAGCCTCCCGCCCAGACCTGATCCCACAGAGCCTCCCGCCCAGACCTGATCCCACTGAGCCTCCCGCCCAGACCTGATCCCAGAGCCTCCGCCCAGACCTGATCCCACAGAGCCTCCCGCCCAGACCTGATCCACGGAGCCTCCCGCCCAGACCTGATCCCACAGAGCCTCCCGCCCAGACCTGATCCCACAGAGCCTCTCCCATCCCTGATCCCACAGAGCCTCCCGCCCAGACCTGATCCCACAGAGCCTCCCGCCCAGACCTGATCCCACGGAGCCTCCCGCCCAGACCTGATCCCACAGAGCTCCCCATCAGACCTGATCCCGGCCTCCCATCCAGACCTGATCCCACAGAGCCTCCCGCCCAGACCTGATCCCACAGAGCCTCCCATCCAGACCTGATCCACAGAGCCTCCATCCAGACCTACAGAGCCTCCGCCCAGACTCCCTCCCAACCTGATCCCACAGAGCCTCCCGCCAGGCCTGATCCCACGGAGCCTCCCGCCCAGACCTGATCCCACAGAGCCTCCCGCCCAGACCTGATCCCACAGAGCCTCCCGCCCAGGCTTGATCCCAGCCCGTGGCGCCTCCCAGTCAACACTTACGATCATTGTCGTGTATGATTTGGAAGTTTTTCACCGAGGCCTGCGTCACCCGCCCGTGGAAATTCAAGACGTAGGACTGCGTGTCGTCGTTCCAGACGGGCGTTTTGTTGTGCAGCTCGATGACATTCTCCGTGTTCTTGTTCTGCCACCGAGAGAGCAACGTTTCATGTTCCTGGAACGAACGGCGAGAAGCATGAGCTCCCGGGAATTCTGCTCCGCGGGGTCGTGCCCTCACATTATGTCACTACAAACATTAATCCCTATTTGTGGACTCAGACCTTCTGGATCAGGGCTGTAAAACCCCAACCCCTCCCCCAGGTGTTGATGCCTAAAATTCCCACAATTCTTTCAATGCAATAGGTGGCTCAGGCATCCTGGGAGTTGTAGTTCAGAAACATGAGTTTGACAGCCGCGTTCTGAAGGGTCTCCAGAAAATGTCCATCTCAGCAAGCGCAGACATTCTATGGCCAATCTTTAATTCCCAGCATGCACCTGGGCTGCTTGTTATTTACGTTTTCTGATCGTGATTTCGTGTGATTTTTTTGGGGATTGGTAACAATAGGCAAACCTATAAGATTAGGCAGAAAGAGGCAAAGCAATTTATAAGGGCTTCCAAAGCACACGCAGAAGAGAAAATAGCTCAGTCAGTAAAAAAGGGGGACAAAACATTTTTTAGATACATAAACGAGAAAAGAAAAGTAAAACAAGGATTAGTTAGATTAAAAACAAAGGAAGGAAGGTATGTAGAAGAGGATAAAAGTATCGCTGACTGCCTCAATGAATATTTTTGTTCAGCCTTTGCAGAAGAAAAGGAAGGAAAGGGACCTCAGTTAGGAGAGAACACTAAAGAGACATTTACATATGAGTTTACAGAGGAGGAGGTTCTACAGCAGCTGTCTAAAGTAAAGACAAATAAGTCAATGGGGCCTGATGGGAACCATCCTAAATTATTAAAAGAGCTCAGTGATGTAATAGCAAAACCGTTAACAGATTTATTTAACCAATCCTTGTTAACGGGAGTCGTCCCAGAAGACTGGAAATTAGCAAATGTTGTGCCCATTCACAAGAAGGGTAGTAGGGAGGAATCGGGGAACTATAGGCCAGTTAGTCTTACGTCAGTAGTGGGGAAATTAATGGAAACCATGTTAAAGGAAAGGATTGTTGAACATCTAAAAACACATAGATTACAGGATCAGAAACAACATGGGTTTACCTCAGGGAGATCATGCCAAACTAATCTTATTGATTTTTTTGATTGGGTAACAAAAATAATAGACACAGGTGGTGCAGTAGACATTGCTTATTTAGATTTCAGTAAGGCTTTTGATACTGTTCCGCATAGAAGGCTTATCAATAAATTGCAATCTTTGAGCTTGGATTCCAATATTGTTGAATGGATTAGGCAGTGGCTGAGTGACAGCAACAGAGGGTTGTGCTAAATGGAGTTTATTCGGCGCAAGGTCTTGTTACCAGTGGGGTACCTCAGGGGTCAGTACTTGGACCCATTCTCTTTAATATTTTTATTAGTGATATTGCAGAAGGTATTAATGGAAAAGTATGTCTTTTTGCTGATGACACAAAAATTTGCAACAGGGTTGACGTTCCTGGAGGGATCAGCCAAATGACAAATGATTTAGGTAAACTAAAAGAATGGTGGGAGCTGTGGCAATTGAGTTTTAATGTGGATAAGTGCAAGATAATGCACCTGGGACGTAAAAACCCAAGGGCTGAATATAGAATATTTGATACAGTCCTAACCTCAGCATCTGAGGAAAGGGATTTAGGGGTTATTATTTCAGAGGATCTAAAGGTAAGTAGTCAATGTAATAGAGCAGCAGGAAATGCTGGCAGAATGCTTGGTTGTGTAGGGAGAGCCTGTATTAGCAGTAGGAAAAGGGAAGTACTCATGCCACTGTACAGAGCACTGGTGAGACCTCACTTGGAGTACTGTGTGCAGTACTGGAGACCGTATCTCCAGAAGGATATAGACATCTTAGAGAGAGTTCAGAGAAGGGCTACTAAAATGGTGTACGGCTTGAAGGAGAAAAGTTACCAAGAAAGGCTTAATGATCTTAACATGTACAGCTTGGAAAAAAGACGAGACAGAGGAGATATGATAGAAACATTTAAATACGTAAAGGGAATCAACAAGGTAGAGGAAGGGAGTATATTTAAAAGGAAACAAAATAGCAAAACAAGGGGACATAGTCTTAGATTAGAGGGGCAAAGGTTTAAAAGTAACATCAGGAAGCATTATTTTACTGAGCGGGTGGTGGATACATGGAACAGTCTTCCAGTAGAAGTGGTAGAGGCCAAAACAGTAATTGAATTTAAGCAAGCATGGGATAGGCATAAGGCTATCCTAAACAAAAGATAAATCCAGGTAAAGTATCCATGTAATTGGGCGACTAGATGGGCCGAAAGGTTCTTATCTGCCGACATTTTTCTATGTTTCTATGTATTAATATATGTTGGAGATCATTAGGGAGGCGTCACAGGGTCCACCTCGCAGACGGCGGCATTATATACACCCCCAGTGACTCGTGGGTAAATTTATTTCCATGCAGTGGGATCGGGCTCCTGTGTATAAACACAATCCGGACGTTTCGTGCCGTCACTCACATTGCGTGGCCGGCTAAACCCTCGCTCCTGATCCATGTTCATCCCAGGAATCAGGACGCTCATTTTCCGGGGACCTTTAAAGCCCAAGACGTTGGTTTCCTGCAATGACATAGAATCATAATGTCAGACGCTTCGCAGCGAATCCGCCGCCTCCAGCACCGCTCCAGCACATGGGCAGCTACACTCTGTGACCAGCAGGTGGTGGTGTGAGATCAGCTATTTATCTGTTTATCTGCCAGGCTCTATTACTTTATTAAGGATTAACATATTCCACAGCGCTGTACAAAGGTACAATGGATAAAGAGAAGACAATTCTACAATAAGACACCAAAAAGCCACGTCAATATTTCACCAACGGCCACGGGAGGGAGTGAGGGCCCTATTCCCATGGGAACTTACAATCTAGATGGGCAGAGGGGTATAAGGACCAGCACCTCAGTATAAGGTCCAGGGAAGCCCTGCAGAGCCGTTGCAGGAGGTGAGGTGGACATGTCTGGAGCCTCAGTATAAGGCTAGGGTCAGACGAGCACATTTTCTACGGACTGTGCACCCGTACAGTACGGATGCACTTTTTCACGGAAGACGCAGTAGTGGCCACACAGTCCGTTTTTGTGACTGATGTTATTTTTGACAGATGTAGGAGGGAAAATAAATTAATATGAAAAACCATTTTGTCCGTCAAAAATGATGGACGTATAAACGCAGTCCGTCTCACCACGTTCCATCACTCACACACAAAGCTATGCGGACGTTACAGACGCAGCGCACTCCGCACGTCTGTCCTAGCGGTTCTGAAAGAATTGATATTTTTCATTTCCTGTATGTATATAAATATTCTGTGTTGAAAAGCCTGTTCTGATAAAATGGGCTATGACCCCCTTCCTTGTTTCAATACTACGTGCACATGTTTTCTGGCTACACATTTCCTCTCGAGGCTAGCCAAGGGATGTTGATTGAAAAATAGACATCCTGTGTTTCCAGGCAAAGTAAAAATACCCACAACATATATGTAACGGTTCAGATACAAAAAAAGACATCTCTGAACCATATATGGTAATAAGTGCCTATGCCTGACTGTGTTGGTCAAATTTTGACGTAGAAATATATCTGTATGCTGCTTGGCTGTTATAACAAATTCCTGTGTAGGGTGGATATGAAACTTTGTCTACAACGAACGTTTTCATTGGTTGTTTGAAATCTAATAAATTGGTCTGTCTAACAAAGAAAAGTCAGACATGACATGATGAAGCTATACTTTGTGTGTGGCTGATTTTGCTGTCTTCGCTAGCGTCAGCTGCGTTTTATTTTTAATATTTTCTTATTTGGGAAGAAACTTGCAGATGTTTATTGGAATTCCAATATATGGTAATTATAAATAGGACATTGATTTGATTAGCTAAATTTTTTATTTAACAGTTGGTGTCATAAATGAGATCTAATAATTCGCCTTATATGATACAGTCACTTATATAGACAAAAAGACTTTGCCTCTTGGCTTTTGTTTGTTTTTAAGGCTCTGGCTGTGAGAGCCTGTTTGTGCTTTTGTTGCAGAAGGATGGTCTAGGAATCTAGGATCATGCCTTAAGTTCTATATTTGTGTTTATTGTGGGGATTAAAAATCGTTGGAGTCCTCGATATGTGACTTGCGTGTGTATTGTTCTTTAATTCGTGGGAAATTGAAGTCATAAAAAAAGAGACGTTTCTCGCTTTTAAGTATTTATATTTTTGTATTTCTGTATGTCTGTCTGTATTGTAGCTCTGTTGTGTTGGAGTTTTGACTAGTTTATACGTGCTTGTAATTGTGAGCATTTTATTTTATTTAAAATTGATTAGATCTGTCCAGTTTCTTCTCATATTAAAAAAAAATGGTTTTGTCACCCATTGAGAGCTACTCCCTTTGCGCTGCTGTTTGTCTGTTCGCGTTGTCTGGTTTCTGTATTATTTTTGCAAACTAATTATATATTTTTTATTCTATTGCAGATTTTTTTTTACATGATTTAAATGCAATTTTTTTTTTCTCAGATATCATGTTTTTGTATTTTATTACTTGTCACTGTTGCTAATTCATAATTGATGTCTATCATGTTTTATATTTTTATTATAATATGCAGCTGCCTGTATTTCTCTCTCTCTATTGTATATGTAGGGACTACCTATCTTAATACAGTTGCTTGTCTCCTATGTTTTCTATTGCTTAGCCTCGAGTAAAAAAAAAAGAGGAAACGGACAATAGCAGCTTTGCTTTCACATTAACATTTAATCGCGCCTGCTAACTAATTTTTTTTCTCATACATTCTTGTAGAAAAGTTCTCTTTTTGTTTTTTTATTAATAGTTCTTTCTATTTGCAATATGTAGTAGTTAATATGATGTAAATTGAAAGATGTATTTAGCTGTGAGTTCTGGAATGTGTCTTATTTTCATGCTATAATGCAATAACCAACTGCTGGTTTTTTTCTCCATTATTCCTGCAAGACGAGTTATCTTTCTTTTCTTTATTAATATCTCTTTTTATTTGTATGATATAATGTTATTATGTGTTTATATATAAGGATTGTTTTTTCTCTGTTCAATTATTCCCATTAGCTCTCTTCTTGATCTAAAACAATTGTGAGATTTTTTTTGGAATGCAAGTTGGATAATGGAATATATAGTTATTTTTGTTGTTCTGTTAGGATGCTATAATGGGATTTGTTTGTATGCTGTGAGTATCTATTAGGGATAATTAGACAGTATATAACAAATATAGTAATAATATTCTGATAACTTGTTATTATTATTGATTTTTAAATTATCCTGAGATTTAAAAGGGCATGGTCGGTTATTTTTCTCTGGTCGTTATTTGAGTCCAGAACAACAATTGACCACACCTTAATATAAGTTATATGTTTTGCATAAGGGATGTGCATGTCTGTATAGTCTTCTTTGTTACTGAACAAATGATAATCTCTATTAACAATATAATAATAATAATTATATTATTTGAATCCCCTATTAAATAATTGCCAAAATGACTGACTGAAGTTATTTACAGGTTCTGTAACTTGTACAATGGAATATATATATATATAGGTGCAACATAATACAGTAGGCAAAGAGGTCCTGTTTAAGAGTTTACAATCTAAAAGGATAGAATGATATTGAAGGATTAGAGTTAATTGAGAATATGAAGTATTAAAGTTTTACGTGGATTGTGTGGAAAGCGCCTACAGGTTCTGTAGCGCTGTACAAAGGAATGTTAAAGTATGTTAGTACCTAGAAGAAATAAAGAAAAGGGAAATTAGGCAGATTGTTTGGTATTCAGGTGATAAGTAAGTGGGGATAGAAGGTTTTTTGTTGACAAAAGGAGATAAAAAATTGTAATTTAATATCCTAAGCATAATCTACGTTTTACTTTATGGAACACATAGGAGACTGCCTCTTACGCCGAATTCTTATCCTTAACCTCCCTGGCGGTATTCCCGAGTGTGACTCGGGGTTAATTTTCACTGCCGTGAACGGTAACCCCGAGCCACACTTGGGCTGGAGGTTTACTCACCTCCTCCTGGCTCCCTCGCTGTCCCCGCAGTGTGATCGTGGCGAGCTGCTTCCTGGAAGGCTCCCTGCGAGTCACATGGTGCAGGGGGCGGGGCTAGCATAAAAGGAATCTTTTTTACAGTTTACAGCATTTTGGATTATACAGTGTAATGTTTATGAACGGCCACTAGGTGGCACTACAGAATAAGAAATAGACCATACATCGTCTCACCCTTGTTCTCAGACAGATTTCAGTGTTTTTTGTTGTATTTTATTGAATATCATTTATTTGCATTATTTTGGATAATTATTTTTGGGATAATAAATTATTATGCCGTGTTTCAAACTTTATCGGACTCAGTATATTTACTATTTATTTTTTATTAATTAATTAATTTATTTATAAAGGATTTTACCAGTAAGAACTCTTGATTTCACGGATTTTAGTGCATGATTCCTAATTATTACAGGCTAACTATGTACAAAAACACGTTTCCTTTAAAAAAAATTGAGATGCTTTTAGACACAAAATTTTGAAAAAAATTAGACCGCCAGGGAGGTTAATTGAAAATTATTTTCATGTATGTTTAACGCTGCAATAAACGTTTTTGAGCACAAAAAAAATATCCTAAGCATTGTTTGTTTTCTTTTCAGAAAACATTTGATTAATTAGGTCATATTGCTAATTGGGGATTTGTGCACATAAATATTTGATAATTATTTTTAACATGCCCTTCTATATGTTTTTTTCAGTTTATGATATCTGTGTTATGTGGTTTTTTTATTTGAATATACGGGAAAATGTAAGACAAAAAAAAAGGTTTTCAAATTCTTCTCCTAGCCCCCTCCATCTCATCTTTCTAATGACCCCATATCTTTTCTTTTTTTTACTATTTCCTTTGTGCCCAAAATTTGCTGAACTTTCATTATGGATTCTTGATTTCTTTAAAGTATTTATTGCTGAACGTTACAAATTTAAATCCATGTTTTTCTTTACTGCCATAACCATGTAAGTTTTAAAGTTTGACAGGTTATTAATATTTTTTTCCCAAGTTTTTTTGATATAGGTGAAATTTTTTTTACCGAGTAACGCATGCCAACGCATATTGCAGCTGATGCTGATCAAGCTAGATGGAAGATCATTCATTTGATACCAATATAGCTATTGAAGGCTAGGGTCAGACGAACGCATTTTTCGCGTCGACCGTGGAAAAGTGCGGTCGAACGAACGGACATATTTTTTCACGGAATACGCGGTAGCGGTCATACGATGCGCCTTTTCGTCCGTGATTTTGTACGGATCATCAATAAAACACTTTTTGTGTCTGGACGTTATGTTGGCCGGACATTAGCAGCGTCTGATGTCTCCCAATCACACACACACGCCGCTATGCGGCCGCAGCGCACTCTGTACGTCAGTAGTAGCGGTTTGACGTTCTCGAAAAAATGCGTTCGTTTGCCACTTGCGTTGCGCGGACGAACTTTCGTGCGGCCGTACTTCGTGTGTTCCCCGGCATTGGACGTCATTTGCTGCTAGCACGGCCGTGATTTTGTGCGGCTAAACGCACGTTAAAGCTGCGTTCGTCTGACCCTAGCCGAAATTGAAGGAAATTTACTCCAACACAACATCATCATTTCACATTGCAATATTACGTTTCCTTTACCGGATACCAAAGATCAATAAAGGAATTATCAGACACCAGACAATAAAACATTCTACAAAAGGAGTTGAATTTCATCATAAATAATATGAAAGAAGAAGAAACACAGAACTTTGCATCTTTATATTCGGAAGAATTATTACTGTGCTGTTCTCAAAGGGATATTCTACGCCAGATACCTGAATGTTTGTTCTAACTGATGATTATTTCATATTATATTTTATGTGATTATAATTTTGTTTTTCAGGAGTGGGTGGGTGCCCTGATGTGTTTATGGTGTTGCAGGTCATATCCAATTAATATTAGAGTTAATTAATGTATCTAGGAACATATAATTTAACACATTTGCATAAATACGTTTCATGACATGCACTATATTGCCAAAAGTATTCGCTCACCCATCCAAATAATCAGAATCAGGTGTTCCAATCACTTCCATGGCCACAGGTATATATAATCAAGCACCTAGGCATGCTGACTGTTTTTACAAACATTTGTGAAAGAATGGGTCGCTTTCAGGAGCTCAGTGAATTCCAGCGTGGAACTGTGATAGGATGCCATCTGTGCAACAAATCCAGTTGTGAAATGTTCTCGCTCCTAAATATACCACAGTCAACGGTCAGCTGTATTATAAGAACGTGGAAGTGTTTGGGAACGACAGCAACTCAGTCACGAAGTGGTAGGCCACGTAAACTAATGGAGAAGGGTCAGCGGATGCTGAGGCGCACACTGCGAAGAGGTTGCCAACTTTCTGCAGAGATTGCTACAGACCTACAAACTTCATGTGGCCTTCAGATTAGCTCAAGAATAGTGCGCAAAGAGCTTCATGGAATGTGTCACCAAGTGTAATGCAAAGTGTCGGATGCAGTGGTGTAAAGCAAGCCACCACTGGACTCTAGAGCAGTGGAGACGCGTTCTCTGGAGTGACGAATCACGCTTCTCCATCTGGCAATCTGAATCGAATATAAATTACCCCTTCTTTCCCCCCTCCTTTATTTTGGATTTATATAGTATGATAATTATTAAATGAATCTAACACCCCTGTAATTGCACATTTTTACAAAGTAAGGCTTAAAGAGAAGGATGTATTTTACTCTGATTTTATTTGTTCATTTATTTATTTCTGTATTTCTGTCGCCCCTGGCCGTTTGAGGATATCTGACCGCAATCATATGTTTTTAATTTTTGTTTTTATTTCTGCCGTCCCCGCAGATGTGGCTCATTTTATTCCATTTTGGTTTCATTTTTATTTTTCTCTGTATCTCTATCGTTCCCGGCCGTTTGAGAATAATCGGCCGCAATTATGTTTTTATTCTGGCTCCGTTTTATCTCTGTTGCCCCCCCGCTGTTTGAACATAATATGCCACAAATATGAATGTACCCCTGGCCCCTCGCACTGTATTTGCCTCCTTTAGATGGCCAAAACAAGTGCAAAATGTCCCCCCTCCCCATGCACTTTAAACAAAGTATGGCTGGCCATAACATAGAGACAGGCAATACTACGATCCACTGAATGGAACGCAAGCTGGAACGCAAATCAAAATGGCTGCGGCGCGCTCGAGTGACGTCATTAACATCACGTGACCCAGATAACGCGCAAACCCGGAAGTGGACGCAGAGAGAAGCGCGAAACGCTGCAGATAATGAAGATATTCATTTGTAATAAAAAGAGACCTACGAACAGCCTCGGATTTCCCCCCCCCCGACACATTGACTGAGGAAGGCGCCAGTGTAGCGCCGAAACGCGTATCAAGCATCCCCCACGTTATTTAGTTTTTGTATTCACTCCCCTTTTTTTAAAAAAATTTTGTAATACTAATAAATAATTTTATTACTACAGTCATGGCCGAAATTGTTGGCACCCCAGACATTTTTCCAGAAAATCAAGTATTTCTCACAGTTGCAGTATTGCAGTAACACATGTTTTGCTATACACATGTTTATTCCCTTTGTGTGTATTGGAACAAAACAAAAAAAAGGGAGGAAAAAAAGCAAATTGGACATAATGTCACACAAAACTCCAAAAATGGGGTGGACAAAATTATTGGCACCTTAACTTAATATTTGGTTGCACACCCTTTGGAAAAAATAACTGAAATCAGTCGCTTCCTATAACCATCAATAAGCTTCTCCACCTCTCACCCGGGATTTTGGACCACTCTTCCTTTGCAAACTGCTCCAGGTCTCTTATTGGAAGGGTTCCTTTTCCCAACAGCAATTTTAAGATCTCTCCACAGGTGTTCGATGGGATTTAGATCTAGACTCATTGCTGGCCACTTCAGAACTCTCCAGCGCTTTGTTGTCATCCATTTCTGGGTGCTTTTTGACGTATGTTTGTGGTCATTGTCCTGCTGGAAGACCCAAGATCTCGGATGCAAACCCAGCTTTCTGACACTGGGCTCTACAGTGTGACCCAAAATCCTTTGGTAATCCTCAGATTTCATGATGCCTTGCACACATTCAAGGCACCCAGTGTCAGAGGCAACAAAACAACCCCATAACATCATTGAACCTCCACCATATTTCACTGTAGGTACTGTGTTCTTTTCTTTGTAGGCCTCATTCCATTTTCGGTAAACAGTAGAATGATGTGCTTTGCCAAAAAGCTCTATCTCGGTCTCATCTGTCACAAGACGTTTTCCCAGAAGGATTTTGGCTTACTCAAGTACATTTTGGCAAACTGTAGTCTTGCTTTTTTAGGTCTCTGTGTCAGCAGTGGGGTCCTCCTGGGTCTCCTGCCATAGCGTTTCATTTCATTTAAATGTCGACGGATAGTTTACGCTGACACTGATGCTCCCTGAGCCTGCAGGACAGCTTGAATTTCTTTGGAACTTGTTTGGGGGCGCTTATCCACCATCCGGACTATCCTGCGTTGCAACCTTTCATCAATTTTTCTCTTCCGTCCACCCACAGAGAGATTAGCTAAAGTGCCATGGGTTGCAAACTTCTTGATAATGTTGCGCACTGTGGACAAAGGAAAATCTAGATCTCTGGAGATGGACTTGTAACCTTGAGATTGTTGATATTTTTCCACAATTTTGGTTCTCAAGTCCTCAGACAGTTCTCTTCACCTCTTTCTGTTGTCCATGCTTAGTGTGGCACACACAGACACACAATGCAAAGACTAAGTGAACTTTCTCCTTTTTATCTGCTTTCAGGTGTGATTTTTATATTGCCCACACCTGTTACTTGCCCCAGGTGAGTTTACAGGAGCATCACATGCTTGAAACAATCTTATTTATCCACAATTTTGAAAGGGTGCCAATAATTTTGTCCAGACCATTTTTGGAGTTTTGTGTGACATTATGTCCAATTTGCTTTTTTCCTCTCTTTTTTGTTTTGTTCCAATACACACAAAGGGAATAAACATGTGTATAGCAAAACATGTGTTACTGCATTACTTTTCTGTGAGAAATACTTGATTTTCTGGAAAAATGTCTGGGGTGCCATCAATTTCGGCCATGACTGTATATATGATCCATCTTTATTTAACCCCTTGCTGAGCCAGAGACGAGCAGACAACTTCTGCTCATATATTGAGGAACTATCAACACAGCAGACTCTGAACAGTCAACCATCCTCCAGACATCGAGCCAGCAGGTAAAGAGGTTAAGGTGCTCACCAAAGAGAAGCACCATACATTTAAAAGTTGAGCCTGGATTCCGAAGGCTCCTTAACCACTTCGCTGCGGTGGACGCGCTCAGCGCGTCCAACCGCATGTCACGTTCCATGCGGTGGACGCGCTGAGCGCGTCCAGCCTTTGGGGTCAGCGTTCGGCCGGGTTCCGGCCGATCGCTGGCCCCCCCGGTGCGGGCTGACATCCTCGATGTCAGCCCAGCATCCAGAACCGCCGCCGGGCTAATTAGGTGTCATCGCGCCCCCGCGATGACATCTAATTCAGGCGCCCCCCCGCATGTGCGGAGGAGGCGCCTGAAAGGGAGGGGGGAGGTCCTTCGGACCTCTCTCCCTCCCGATCGGCGGCGTTGCGGGGGTTAACCCAGGCACCATTTGGAAGGGCACAGCCTGCCCTTCCAAATGGTACCTGGCATTAACCCCTGGGGAGCCGGATCACGAATCGGCGCTGAAAAGCGCCGGTTCGTGATCCTTTCCCGGAGCTGGCCGACATCTTGGATGTCGGCCAAGCCTCCGGGAACTCCCCCTGAGGACTGGCGTCATCGTGCATAGCACGATGACGCCAGTCCTGGAGTTAACCCCTAGCTGCCACCAATGGTGGAGATAGGGAGTTCCAATGAACTCCCTATCTTCTGATCCGTGGCAGCTAGGGGTTAAAGTTTGGTATTGTTGGATCGGCCAGAGCATGGCCGTTCCAACGATACCAAACACGAAAGTGAAACAGTTTGTAAAAAAAAATTATAAAAAATAAAAAATAAACAAGTTTTTTTTCTTTTTTTTGGTTTGTTAATGCAGCAATATTGTTCCCATTTCAATTATAATGTGAACAATGATGCTGCAGTAACGATTTTTGTATGCGGTGCGTTTGTTAAAAATCGTGTAATTTTCCCCAAAAAAAATGTAATGAGACCCCATCTCTAATTTTTTTAACAAGCGCACCCCATACAAAATATAACCGCAATTGCTCGCATGTTAAAATGTGAAAAAAAACCACTTTACACATTGTAAATTATTGAAAAATTATATTTTATTGCATTTTTTGTTATAATATACAGACAGGACATGACGTATACATATAATAATGACATATTATGAATCTACCGAGTCTGACGGAAAGAAAGATATATAATATGTCTGGGTCATATACTAAAATAAGCCTTCAAAACACGTTTAAACATGATGAGCAAAACCAGTAAAAATGACCTCAGCACAGGGGCGGGAAAAGCCTCAGCAGCGAAAGGGTTAATCGGTGAGTGTATATGAACCCCATCTTTATTATTATTTTACCATCTGATATTGTGCCATGAGAGCGCTGTCCCCTCTGTCTTCCCGTTGAGGTAACAGGACCGACACAAAGAAGGGTAGAGGCCACTCTTTATTTGGCTCAAGGCATTCCAACCCAGAGCCTGGACATATGAGGCTCTGGAATCCGTAAGTGCGATATTACCACCATTTGCACTATCCAACGTGCTGAGACAATATTGTACTATCTTTCTTCTATTTCTTCTCTATTCCATATCGGAGCCTACCGTGACCATAGGAAGAGTTGGCACAGTGAGGAGTAACCCGCAATACTCGTGGAAAGGGTAACATTAACTAAGCCACTGGGCACATTTGATACACAACCCTTCCATTTAGGAATTCCAGAAACTGCCATCTAGGACACTAGGACTATAATTGCTTTGAACTTTGCCCTAGGGCACAACCCACCTATACTGGACAGTTCTTCTAATACTTGACCGTCTGCGTTCTGCTAATTCTAGCCACCCTGATCGATCTGCACTGTATTGCACTATATGCACTTTAATGTTGCATTTGCACTTTGTGTCACCTATATGTGATATCACGAGAGCACTTTATATTGTAGGAAGTCATAATTGTACCATCTTGCATGATATGTGTAGATATCTGGAAACTGGCATCATCCAGCTCATGAAGTACTAATAACAATACTGTATAACAGTTGAATTATAAACACAAAGATCAGAGCGCCCCCACTGACCTTACCCCCTTTTTGTGTCATATACATTCAAGCACCTAGGCATGCAGACAGTTTTTACAAACATTTGTGAAAGAATGGGTCGCTTTCAGGAGCTCAGTGAATTCCAGCGTGGAACTGTGATAGGATGCCACCTGTGCAACAAATCCAGTTGTGAAATGTTCTCGCTCCTAAATATACCACAGTCACCTGTCAGCTGTATTATAAGAACGTGGAAGTGTTTGGGAACAACAGCAACTCAGTCACGAAGTGGTAGGCCACGTAAACTAATGGAGAGGGGTCAGCGGATGCTGAGGCGCATAGTGCGAAGAGGTCGCCAACTTTCTGCAGAGTCAATCGCTACAGACCTACAAACTTCATGTGGTCTTCAGATTAGCTCAAGAATAGTGCGCAAAGAGCTTCATGGAATGGGTCACCAAGTGTAATGCAAAGCGTCGGATGCAGTGGTGTAAAGCAAGCCACCACTGGACACTAGAGCAGTGGAGACGCGTTCTCTGGAGTGACGAATCGCGCTTCTCCATCTGGCAATCTGATGGACGAGTTTGGGTTTGGCAGTTGCCAGGAGAACGGTACTTGTCTGACTGCATTGTGCCAAGTGTAAAGTTTGGTAGAGGGGGGGATTATGGTGTGGGGTTGTTTTTCAGGAGCTGGGCTTGGCCCCTTAGTTCCAGTGAAAGAAACTCTGAATGCTTCAGCATACCAAGACATTTTGGATAATTCCATGCTCCCAACTTTGTGAGAACAGTTTGGAGCTGGCCCCTTCCTCTTCCAACATGACTGTGCACCAGTGCACAAAGCAAGGTCCATAAAGACATGGATGACAGAGTGGTGTGGATGAACTTGACTGGCCTGCACAGAGTCCTGACCTCAACCCGATAGAACACCTTTGGGATTAATTAGAGCGGAGACTGAGAGCTAGGCCTTCTCGTCCAACATCAGTGTGTGACCTCATAAATGAGCTTCTGGAAGAATGATCAAAAATTCCTATAAACACACTCCTAAACCTTGTGGACAGCCTTCATAATAGAGTTGAAGCTGTTATAGCTGCAAAGGGTAGACCAACGTCATATTGAACCCTATGGATTAGGAATGGGATGTCACTTAAATTCATATGCGAGTCAAGGCAGGTGAGCGAATACTTTTGGCAATATAGTGTATATAGTGTTAAATGGAATATAGTTTAATTCAGGTCTAAATGATTGTAGGAAAGTTAAGTTGTTTTTTATTTTGATTTTATTGTTGATTGGTGTGTTTTATAAACACCAGTTTTGTTTCGAAACACAAAACAAGAATGGATAAAATATCAATAAATAATTTTTTGATATTAAAATGGGTGGAGTATGCACTTCGGCTATTTCCCTTTCGAGCCAAAGTTGCGTATATATATATATATATTATATATATTTCTCAAATGCAATGAGTCAGAAGTAGTATAATTTTCTTTTTTTGTTGCATGAGGCCCATAGGCTTTGCGGAGAAATTTTAAAATTTATCTGTGTCTCTTCTCGTGTAATTAATTTTTTTATTGTTTTCGTGTACACGTGAGAGTGATGTATGAAAATGAATGAATGTGTATACGATTAGAGGGTATTTTCTTTTTAATTTATTTATTTTTGCTAAAACCGTGTCACATCTTCATCATCACAAGAAATCTGACAGTCACCATGTTCACAATGACTGCATCATGGACATTTTGCGTCAAGGACAATGGTCACAGGTAATAACCAACCAGCGCAAAGAGACAGCTTGTTCAGGAGTCCCTATGTTGGGAGCTCTGATTGCATTCAATGATTATGCGTCTCAAGCTGGGATGTTGAAAAAGACCAAAAACCTTGCCCTCGCACTTTGGACAAGGACTACGGAATTAGATTATGAGATATTATTTTTTTTCTTTAATCCCCTAGATAAGTGTGAGTAAGGATTGGATTTGGGAAAATGAGAATGTATTTCTTCAGAGTGTGTGTGAATGCAGGTGTGTATGCGTTTGTAGAGTGAAGCTGAACATAGGAAAACACACAGAGATAGATCTGACTCATGTTGATTATTGATTATTATTGATATTATTATGATAACTTGAATTTAAAAGTTCATTTATTATATTTTTCTTGTTCGGTGAAGTACATTTTGGGAAATGGGAGTAAATAGTTATTTAATGTCTAGATTAGGTATTTGGCCCAGGCTCCAAGTGTGGTTCGCTGGAAGAGTGAATCTAGATAGATAAGTGTATTTTATGCTCATAAAGTGCTTCCTTGGGTAATCCCTTTCGTACATCATAAAGGTATTGAGGTATTTTATGAGTAATTACTGGATTTTCTTCCCCTCTGAGCATCTAGAATGATCTAGAGGTATTAGGCGATGACACTGTGGCCCCAGGTATAATTAGTTAATTGCCTAAATTTGTTTTATCTTTTTGAGTGATCACAGGTGATATGTGATCAAAGAGGCGGCTGAAAGAATTTATATTTTTAATTTCCTGTATGAAAATAAATATTCTGTGTTGAAAAGCCTGTTCTGATAAAATGGTCTATGACCCCCTCCTTGTTTCAATACTACATGCACATTGTTTTCTGGCTACACATTTCCTCTTGAGGCTAGCCAAGGGATGTTGATTGAAAAATAGACATCCTGGGCAGTATTACAAAGCTGGTGCTAACTTAACCAGAGCTGTTATAAACTTACCAGAGCCATTATAGTCTATGGGGTTGTTAAGTTTACAACTGCTCTGGTTAAGTTAACACCAGCTTTGTAATACTGCCCCCTGTGTTTCCAGGAAAAGTAGAAATACCCGCAAAGTCTATCAGGGTTATTCAAAGAGATTCGAAAAGTCACCGCTCATTCGGTGACTTTTCGTTCTCTTCAATTCGGTTCCTTTCAGCAAACCCCACAGGGTCCCCGAATTGCAGGGAAAAGCTTCCGCAAACCCGACAAAAACGAACCGCAAAACGCAGCGAATGCACGCCGAAAACCCCCAAAAACATCTGGATTAACCCGTCGAAAAACCCAAGCAGGAGCCGATCAGACTCAGCGAAGCAGTCGAGACCGCAGACGAGGCAGTGAATAAATTAGCAAAACAGTTTGTGTGAATGTTTGAAAATGAAACGCTGTTTGCAAAGAAACTACTGAGCGAAAATGTCTGAAATTTGCATATGAGGTCCAGGGAATGATAATAAAGAGTGCTGTTACAGAAATAATAAGTAAACTTAAAAAAAAAATGGACTTTTTAAAAAAAAAAAAAATAAGAAAAATGGTTAAAATATCCTAAAAAATCTTTAAATAAAGAGACTCTTTACTGCAGAATTTTATAATGAACGGTTTATTAGATATTGAATTAAAACGGGAATATTTTTAACATTGAAGCCTATGGGATTCTCCTGAATAAATTTGCCGCATGAAAATACCGAATGGCAGGGCATTAGGGGAACCTGTCACTGCTGGTTTTTGTTCTCTGAATAGCCGAAGCAGTGCTTTTCATGGGGATTTCACTGCCCTCGAACAGGCACGGTATGTTCAGGCAATTCGCTAGGATTTGGCAAATTGCCTGCTCTCTGGATAGCCGAATGGCCAGGAAAGGTAACCGAACCGACCAGTTACCTTTCTCAAGCAATTCGGAGCTCTTTGAATAACCCTGTAAGTAACGGTTCAGATACAAAAAAAGACATCTCTGAACCATATATGGTAATAAGTGCCTATGCCTGACTATGTTGGTCAAATTTTGACGCGGAAATATATCTGTATGCTGATTGGCTGTTATAACACATTCCTGTGTGGGGTGGATATGAAACTTTGTCTACAACGAACGTTTTCATTGGTTGTTTGAAAGCTAATAAATTGGTCTGTCTAACAAAGAAAAGTCAGACATGACATGATGAAGCTATACTTTGTGTGTGGCTGATCTTGCTGTCTCCGCTAGCGTCAGCCGCGTTTTATTTTTAATATTTTCTAATTTGGGAAGAAACTTGCAGATGTTTATTGGAATTCCAATATATGGTAATTATAAATAGGACATTGATTTGATTAGCTAAATTTTTTATTTAACAGGTTCAACGTTCTTGCTATCCTGCGTCCGTTTGCCACGTCTGCAGTGTGTCCGCACTTCCGTGCGGACGTACTTCATGTGTGGACCTTCATTGGTCATGATTATCTGCTACCACGGACGTACTAAAGTGCGACTACACGGTCGTTAACACTGCTTTCGTCTGACCCCAACCTAAGGTCCAGGGAAGTCCTGCAGAGCCGTGGCAGGAAGTGAGGTGGACATGTCTGGAGCCTCAGTAGAAGGTCCAAGGAAGCTCTGCAGAGCTGTGGCAGGAGGTGAGGTGGACATGTCTGGAGCCTCAGTATAAGGTCCAGGGAAGCCCCGCAGAGCCGTGGCAGGAGGTGAGGTGGACATGTCAGGAGCCTCAGTATAAGGTCCAGGGAAGCCCTGCAGAGCCGTGGCAGGATGTGAGGTGGACATGTCTGAAGCCTCAGTATAAGGTCCAGGGAAGCCCTGCAGAGCAATGGCAGGAGGTGAGGTGGATATGTCTGGAGCTTCAGTATAAGGTCCAGGGAAGCCCTGCAGAGCTGAGGCAGGAGGTGAGGTGGACATGTCTGGAGACTCAGTATAAGGTCCAGGAAAGCACTGCAGAGCCATGGCAGGAGATGAGGTGGACATGTCTGAAGCCTCAGTATAAGGGCCAGGGAACCTGTGAAGTGTAAGGACCTTCCAAAACAGACATAAGAAGTGGGGGGCTATACTCAAGCTATAGGTCTTCCAGTGTATGAGTCACCGGTGAGAGAGGGCAGAACACATGGTGTCTATTTATCTCACTGAAGTGACCCCCCATATCCTGCAAGCGGGGGGCTGCGAATACACACACTCACGTAACAGATGGCGGCGAGCTCCTGGCGCACATTACTGGCCTCTAAGCTGGAGTTGGTTTTGCCCGGATTCACGCCGTTATCGTAAACGATAAACTTGGTGCCCATAAGGTTTGATCTGAAAAAAGCGGAGGGACCGGATTAAAAACGAGCCGCAACGGCAGAAGAAAGCGCTGATCACATGACGTCACTATCCTACGCCAAAATGTAAAGTGGCAAGTTGCCGGGACCCCCCGCCCACCCATCCGTCCATCAGGTGAGAGGAGACTCGCAGGGAAAGCTTAATGTTCAGGGTAGGGAGGTGAGTGTCAGCGCGGAGCCTGATTCCAGCACAGAAATGGCATTTTCCATCCCGGAGAGAGGAAGCTGCGCGAGAAATATTTATTTTCCCATTTTCATGTTCTTCCTTAAGTTGCTCTTTTCTGTAGCTGAAATCTCTTTTCTACAAGTCTCAGTGGAGGAAGTAATGAAGTCATATTAGCAGCGCTATTATTTCATTTATGAAAGGGACACTCGCGGTGCGCGCGCTCCTTATCTGAGGGGACACACTGGTGTGAGACCCTGCTCCTCCCTCTAAAGAGGGGCTCGGGGGACTGATTCAGCCATCCAGATGCAGGGGCTTAGCCCACCCACACCCCAGCTCAGGTTCCCTGGGCTTGGAATACTTCCAGCCCCGTCCAATGAGATCAAAGCCTTCCTGCACTGAGATCCACTGGATTGGCTGGAGCACCCAACACCCTGCGGTCACATGACGTGCTGAGCTGGAAGCAGAGATCAGAGGGCGAGCAGCGCTGGATTCCGGGGAGATAATAAAGGAAACTATAGGATTAAAATGGGAGGAGGGGAGCGTGGAGGGGGTCGGGAGGGGTTAATAACGCAATAGGTTTTACCGAAGTTTTCCGACGAAGCTTTCCCCGCCGCGTGATAGGTCAGTAGGGTCGATAGAAATAAGGTAATTGGACGTCTTGCTCTTCTTCCTTTTTCTGCCGGCCAGTAGAAACACCTGAAATAAAAATAGAGTCACAGGGATAATGTATGGAGGGGATGTAACATCGCGGGGTCACACATGGGGTTACGCAGGCATGGAATCAGTTGATTCATTGATAAACGGAAAGTAAATAACAAGAATTTGGATTAAAAAAAATGTAAAAAGTATTTCCCCCAGTCTTTGTACATTTTTTTGGGTGGGGGAGGAGATGAGGGGGGTTCACTCCAGGCTTCTGGCCCTACAGGCTCCCGCCCGAGATGTAAATCCGGCCCTGACTGGATATTTAATATAAATCGCCTTAAAGGGTGTCATGGAACTGACGTTGCGCTCCCCGCGTCAAACCCAAGACTTTTACTTCCCATGGCGAAAACCCCAAAAGACATAGACCGTTGCTTTGGAGAAGACCTTATGTCCATTTATATTGTGTGGGTTTAAATGTATCGTTGTCACGGAACCCCTTGCTCAGAGACTGTATTAACCCCTCGCTCCTCTGCTATTCCCCTCAGTTAAACTATTTGTCTGTTAGCGTTTTAAAGTGGTGTTTTTGTGATCCCCCCCCCCTATCAGCACGTAATCAAAATGCCTTTAAACCGTATACTCACTGTGTTATCCAACCCCAGGGTTAACCTGGGATTGAAAGCCTGAGCTTGGTTTGAAACCTCAGCCAATCACAATCCAAGGAGCTAGAAGGGCCAACCAATCCCATTCCTGGAATGCACCTCATTGTCTGTAATGGAGCATCTGCAGAAACTTTAAACGTCTGTGCCCCGAAAACTAACTGCTCCAGCTGGGTGATTTTTCAAACGTAGGGTGATCCTCATGCGAGCTACCATTGTGGTGATTTTCAGGAGGGAGCTCCATTGGGAACCCATGTTGCTGAGCCTTTCTTGACCCCAGGAGCTTAAGCAGCCCTGACCATGCAGCATCCAAGGGGAATATCTACTATATGCTGCCGTTCGTGCCCCTACCCCCAGATCTGGGCGCTTTTTGGACTGTGACACCCTAGGGACCCGAGCTATCAAACGGTACTCCTGGATCGCCGCTGCTCCCCTGGATTCCCCCCGAAACAAGGACCTGTGCTCTGTATGACTGCCGTTACAGTTAATTATAAGGCACCACCAAGTACCGTAGCACTGTACAATGGGAAAGACAGGATAACCAATATACATGCAAGTTAAACACATAGAACAGTACCAGAGAAGCCCCTGCTCAAGAGCTTGCACTCTGAGAGGACCAGATGGGGAACTGCTGAATTGCGGTGCTGTAATGTCTGGGGGCGGGAATGTTAACGGTTATCTGATTCTGAACCAAATAAAAGTAGGCCAAGAGAAATGGCCAGTGTGTATCCTGTGATGAATATACAGCCTGCCTGGTGTCTCAGCTACGCTACAGCTATAATCACCCTCAGAAGGCACTGAGCGGCATTCTGGAAATGCAAAGAGGCTCCAAGGCAGGAATTCAGAACAAGCGGGTCTGGAGCTGCGGATCAGGCTGCTCGAGGCACTGAGTTCCCAGCAACTCCGAGGCCGGGCTGATCCTGGTAAGGGGGTGTCTGGAGAGCCAGGACAGACGGGAAGAGACGGTGTCCCGTCACAAAGGGTCATTCAATAAGAGCCGAACTTACCAAAGGGCACCGAACAGCGAATTCCCTCGCACGGTGCAATGCCGGGGCAGTTTGTCTATTCACAAAGCTGTCAATTCACCAAATACTAGCAAATTGACGGCAGCGAAATATGGTGCCTGTTAGGCGGCAGTGAAATATGGTGCTGTTCGGCGGCAGTGAAATACAGTGCTGTTTGGCGGCAGTGAAATCCCCCATAGAGAAGCAATGGTTAATCTATTCAGAGACATCGAACTGCACCAAAACGTCAGAGAAATTACCAGATTTTCAGGGAGAATCCCATATGTTGAATGGAAAAAAATATTATTGTTTTACTCATTTTTCTTCTTCCAACCGTTTATTCTTTTCAGTTTCAGGAAAAAGATTTTTATTTATTGGAATTTGTTTGGTATTTTTTTAGATGGCGGACTGATCAGTGTTTGGTGGCGGCGTTTGACGGGCTGATTGGCAGTCTTTGGCAGCTCCACGTTCAGTCAATTCACCATTTACCCCGGGGTCCCCGAAGTACTGCAAATCAGCCACTGAATGCCATCGCCAACCCACTGCCGCCTAACCCGCTGGAAAGCCGCAATACGCAGCTGACGAGCCGCTGAGCACAGCGCAGACCAGCCGCAGAAAAAAGCCAACAAGGCGCCGGACAGGTAAAAAAAATAAAATAAATAACAATATGATTGAAAGTGTCAAAAATGGGAGGCGGAGTCAAGCCGGCAATGTGAGAGGACATGTGCTGCTGGAGCTCCCGAGTAGCCGCTGATTGAATTGAGACAACCACCACTTTAATCTTCTTTATTTCGCTCTGGAGGTACAAGGGAAGATAGCAGGAGCCATGAAGTCCTCCAAAAAAACAAAAAAGCCTGACAGCGCACTTGTAGCGCCGATTTTCACACCGCGGACCCGCACAGTGACCAGGCCCCAAGATGGCGGCACTTCCTCCAGAGATGGAGGGAGAAGCCCATCCCCAGGCTCAGACACATCTGAGATGGAGCAGGACTCGGGCCCGGCGACCCGTCAGGACATTCGCCGTCTGCAAGAATTTATAGCGGAGGAGCTGGCGCGCAACACGAGGGCGCTCACGGCGGAGGTCCAGGTAATTGGGACACGCACAGCGCGTCTCGAGGAACGGGCAGAGGCATTTACAGACACGTGCAACACACTTGCCCACCACGCTGAGACACTAGCAACACGGGTGGAGACACTAGAGGAGGCGCTGGAAGATTTATCAAACAGGTCCAGATGCAACAACGTCAGGCTCCGAGGCCTGCCTGAATCGGTGACATCGGATGCGCTGGACGCCACGCTTACTGGCATTATGAAAAAGTTATTACCCGCGCTGCCACCGGCTAGATATTTGATCGACTGGATACACCGTACCCTGGGGGTGCGGAAAGGCCAGAACGCACCACCGCGCGACGTAGTCGCTAGATTACATTATTACTCGACCAGGGAAGCTTTACTATGCACAGCTCGCAACCAACAGGTGGAGTACGAGGATGGTCAGTTGCTTTTCTACCAGGACCTTGCCCCGTCGACCCTGGCTAAACGCAGGGAATAGCGGGTAGTCACAGAACTGCTGCGCTCTCACGATATGCGCTACTCGTGGGGATTCCCATTTCGTATTTTGGTACACAAAGATGGTCGCACGTATTCTTGCACACACCTGTAGAGGGCTCAGGACTTCCTACGCCAGCTGGGATTGGAGGTCCCGGACGCAATTGCTCAGCTCACCCCTCCGAGTTCTCTGCCACGGCTCTCCAGAGACTGGTCTCCGGCTGGAGATTGAATGTGGACGGCCGTGGGTGCCCTAAGTGAGGGCATATATATCCTTCAGTCCAGGTTTTGCAGGACTTAGGCCCTTAGACGGCTCTTTGATGCTTTCTTAGGTTATATTCTGCTATTTCTTTGTGCCTCTGATTTATTTGTTAAGGTGGTTGTAGTTTTAGTATGACGTTTAAGGTGGCGGTTGCTCGGGGGGACAGTGGCCGAGGGTTTCTTCCCCATGGTGTGCTGGTTTCCCCGAGACTACCTCCTCCTCCAAGGTTCCGTTCTTTTGGTTTACCCATCCGTTCGGGACGTTTTGTTCTTTTTTCCCTTCCTCTTTCTCATTTCCCCTTCCCTACCTATTTCCCCGGCCCGGCCCTACTTTCTCTTCTCTGACCTCTCGGCCGTATGATTATGTTGATGTATTTAACACTTTTTTCCCTATGTAGGTGGCTCCCGTCCTGTCATCTCCCCCCTCGGCAAGAGGCTGGGAGCTGGCGGGACGGGACAGGGGTGGAGACGTGGGGAGGATGGTGGCCATGCGTTCCCATTCCTAGTCCCATAATGATTTCTGATCTTAAATTCCTCTCCTTGAATGTCAAGGGACTAAATTCCCCGCGCAAGCGCCGTCTCCTGTTTCGGGACCTTAAGCGGAAGTCTGCGAACATCGCATTCCTCCAAGAGACTAGGATCTCTACCACCGCGGCCTTTCGCTTAGCAGACCCATCCTACTCCCGTGTCTTCACCTCCTGTGCAGTTCCTACACGGAATGGGGCCGTTATTTTGTTGCATAATTCCTGTCCGCTGCAGATTATTGATGTATATTCTGACTCCGCTGGGAGGTATGTCTTGGTGAGGGGTACTTGCTCGTCTAAATGATATACATTGATGTCGGTATTTGCACCAAATGGGCCAGATGCGGGATTTTGGGCGGACCTCTCCTCCTTTCTCAGGTTGCATGCTAAGGGCAAAATCATATTGGGAGGGGACTTCAATGCTACTCTCTGCTCTCCACTGGACCGTTCCGGCCATCCCCCTCACATCGGTCTGACTCCATCCTCATTCTAAGATAGGCAGTTTCATGCGTTTGTGCGTAATCATGATCTGATAGACATTTGGAGAGTCCAGCACCCCACAATGAAGGATTTCACCTTTTACTCCTCGGTCCATTCCTCATACTCCAGATTAGATTATTTTCTGATCTCCCCGGACTGTATTCCCTTGATTGCGAAATCAGGCATTGGCTCCATAACTTGGTCTGACCATGCAGATGTGCTTTTGCATGTCCGCCCACTGGCGTCTGGCAGCAGTGGCCAATGGCGGCTCGATCCTTTGCTTCTTTTGAAAAAGGGGGTTAGGAAAGCGGTTGGATCCGCGTTGGATTCATACTTTCAGTTAAATGATACTCCTGACGTGTCCATACACACATTATGGAATGCTCATAAAGCAGTGATCAGGGGAGTGCTAATTAGTCAGGCTGCCTACCACAAACGCATGAAGTTGCAGGCCATAGTCACGTTACAGACCGACCTGCGGAGACTGGAACTCAGGCATAAACGGGTCCCGACGGACGATACCCTTTTGCAGCTTAATCGAGTTCGTGCAGATCTTAACGGTTTATTTTTAGATGATGTGGGGTAGGGCTGTGCAATTAATCGCAATCGCAAAACAATCGCGATTTAAGCACATGCAATTTCTAAATCGCATAAGGCTGCAATTTTATCTATTCATTTTATCGGCTCCCTGTAAGCTTCCGGCGGCATGGAGCTTTGGGCGCTCGCAGGGGGAACCACGTGTACAGCCACGTTCTCGTGGCTCGTCACGTGGTTCCCCCAGGCGAGCGCCCAAGCTCCATGCCGCCAGAAGCTCACAGGGAGCCGAACACGTGGCGCAAAGAGGTGAGCTGGGGCAGTATCCGTGTGCTGGGGGCAGTATCCATGAGCTGGGGGCAGTATATCCATGAGCTGGGGGCAGTATATCCATGAGCTGGGGGCAGTATATCCATGTGCGTGCGGGGGCAGTATATCCATGTGCGTGCTGGGGCAGTATATCCATGTGCGTGCTGGGGCAGTATATCCATGTGCGTGCTGGGGCAGTATATCCATGTGCGTGCTGGGGCAGTATATCCATGTGCGTGCTGGGGCAGTATATCCATGTGCGTGCTGGGGCAGTATATCCATGTGCTAATCGCAAATAAAATCGCAATCGCAATATTCATTCAAAAAATCGCAATATGATTATTTTGTCCATATTGCACAGCCCTAATGTGGGGAGATCGTTGCTATGGTCCAAAAGGCGTTACTATGAACGAGCGAATAAAGCAGATACACCCCTGGCCAGGATGCTGCGCCCTGCAGAGTCACTGTTGGCTGCCATTGTTTTCCTCCCCAAACCTGGGAAAGACCCTGAGAACATTGATAGTTACAGGCCCATATCCCTCTTAAATACGGACATTAAACTATTAGCAAAAATTTTGGCCTTGCGCCTAGACCCTGTCCTCCCCTTGTTGGTATCACCAGACCAGGTGGGGTTCATTCCAGGTCGGCAAGCGTACGACAATACGAGACGCGCGGCGGACCTTATTTGGTTCGCTGAGACCTATCAGAAGCCTTCCTTATTTTTGTCTTTAGACGCTGAGAAGGCCTTTGATAGGGCGGGGTGGCCGTTTTTATTTACTTTACTTAAACAATTGGGGTTCCCCCCCACCTTTCTCCGAATGATCTCAGCCCTGTATGCTTCCCCAGGAGACCAAATTTTGATACCGGGAGCCGATAGGATTCCCTTTGTTATCCGGAACGGAACCAGGCAGGGCTGCCCATTGTCTCCGGCCTTATTTGCCCTTTTCTTGGAACCTCTATTGCTTGCTATTAAATCAGACGCGGGAATCTCGGGACTTACGGTGGGGGACTTGGAATTTAAATTATCGGCTTGTGCCGATGACGTCCTTCTCTCCCTGACAGACCCTTCCACCTCCTTGCCCCGGGTTTTGGATCTGCTCAGTGACTTTTCTGCTCTTTCAGGATATAAAATGAATGTAACTAAATCAGAGGCACTCTCGGTGGCGCTGACAGCAGAGGCGATTACAACTCTCTCTTCTTCCTGCCCTATAAGGTTCACCCACTCGGAGCTGGTATACTTGGGGGTCCGCTTAACATCATGCTCGGCAGACCTTTATTCGGCTAATTACCCTCGCCTATTTGCGACTCTCAAAGCGGAGTTAGAATGTTGGAATAAATATGCGATATCATGGCTCGGTAGGCTTAACTGCATCAAGATGAATTTATTACCCAGATTATTGTATATGTTTCAGGCATTACCGGTTCCTCTCGTTGCTTCAGAGGTCATTGCTTTGCAGCGCTCAATTGATTACTTTTTATGGGCAGGGAAACGATGCCGCGTCGCTAGACATACTCTCTATCGCCCACGGTCTCTGGGCGGCCTGGGCCTTCCATCTCTCCTCACCTATTACTATGCAACTCAATTGGCACAAGTGGTAGCCTGGCATGCTCCGGCGGGGTCTCGCAGGTGGGTCGACCTGGAAGCGTCCCTTATGCGGCCGAATAAGATACAATATTGGATATGGCTGGCTCGAGAACATCGTCCTTTGATCACCACCACATGCCCAGCCATCTTAAACTCTCTGCGCCTTTGGCATAGGCTAGCAGTGAAATGCGAGTTGACGTCTATACCAACACCTATGACTCCGATTCTTGGGAATAGAGACTTTCGCCCCGGTCTACGCATGAGGCCCTGGCGTTCCCTATTGGACTCAGGTGTGTGCAGAATACATAATTTATACCACAACGGAACCTTGATTCCCCTTCGAGATATTTCGGGACTGTCTTTTCTACATATTTTTCAACTGACATCATACGCCACCCAGGCTCACATCAAGCAAGCTGCACTGGCGCCGCTGACCCGCTTTGAACGATTATGCCTGGCCGGCACATATCCGAGAGGCCTTATATCTTCATTATACCGGGATCTAACCTCACTGCTGGACTGGAAAGACCTGTCCTATGTTCATGCCTGGGAAAGAGATATCGGGGAAACCCTGGACTCAGAGGATTGGTTGGACATATGGGAGATGTCTCGCTCCGTGTCGGTGTGCGCCTCATTGCAGGAACAGTCCATTAAAATGATTATGCGATGGTACGTTACACCATCCCAATTGGCGCACATGAATAGAAATCTACCGGATGTATGCTGGAGACTATGCACCTCCAAGGGCTCCTTCTTCCACATGTGGTGGACATGTCCCCGAATTGTGCCTCTATGGAAGGAAGTCCAAGATCTACTGATTTTAGTTCTATCTAAACCTATCCCGTTGGATCCTTGGGCATTTTTGCTCTCCAGGCCGCTCCCTGAACTTACTTTCCATGAAAACAAACTATTAGCCAAAATTACCCTGGCCACGAGACGGGCTATGGTGGAAGTCTGGAGACAACCCCTCCCGCCCTGTATGGCTAAAGTATATGCCAAAATCAGAGACACTCAGGTGATGGACGAACTGACCGCTATAGTACGTTTTACACTGCCATCATATAGTAAAACTTGGGGGCCCTGGCTTGATGCTGGGTTATAATCTATGACGGGAATTTGGGCTATGGTCACGTATATAGGGCTTCTTGGCCCCTTTCACCCCTCTTTTCTTCTTTGGTGCTCCCCCCCTCTCCCCACCCTTCTACATTTCCCTCTATAGCATTCGACAGGTTGGATTAATATCTATCAGGGTTATCCAAAGAGATCCGAATTGCTTGTGAAAGGTAATGGAGCAGTGAAAATCAGCGTTCGGTTACCTTTCCTGACCATTCGGCTATTCAGAGAGCAGGCAATACGCCAAATCCTGGTGAATTGCCTGCACATACGGTGCCTGTTCGGTGCCTGTTCGAGGGCAGTGAATTCCCATGAAAAAGCACTGCTTCGGCTATTCAGAGAACACAAACCAGCAGTGAAAGGTTCCCCTAATGCCCTGCCATTCGGTGGTTTCATGCGGCAGATTTATTCAGGCGAATCCCATAGACTTCAATGTTAAAAATATTCCTGTTTTAATTCAATATCTAATAAACCGTTCATTATAAAATTCTGCAGCAAAAAGTCTCTTTATTTATAGATTTTTTAGGATACTTTAAGCATTTTTCTTAATTTTTTTATTTTTTTTTTAAAAGTCCGATTTTATTTTTTTCAGTTTACTTATTTTTTTTGTAACAGCCCTCTTTATTATCATTCCCTGGACCTCCTGTGTAAATTTCAGACATTTTCGCTCAGTAGTTTCTTTGCAAACAGCGTTTCATTTTCCCAGATTCATACAAATGGTTTTTCTAATTTATTCACTGCCTCCTCTGCGTCTCAGCTGCTTCGGCTCTGTGTGATTCGGCTCCTGTTCGGCTCCTGTTTGGGTTTTTCGAAGGTTAATCCAGATGTTTTTGCTTGTTTTCAGCGTGCATTCGGTTAGTTTTCGTCAGGTTTGCGGCAGCTTTTCCCTGCAATTCGGGGACCCTGTGCTGTTTGCTGAATACACCGCAGGGTCACCGAAATGCAATCGGCAAAAGGAACCGAATTGAAGAGAACGAAAAGTCACCGAACGTGCGGTGACTTTTCGAATCTCTTTGGATAACCCTGTATGTTTTAGGATTCTGGCCTGGGCCGGGCCGCTCATTCCCCCCCCTCCCTTTTCTTTTTCTTTCTTTCCCACCTCTCTACCCTTATTTTTCACCCTACTTTAATGCCATAATATGGACGGGATTGTGGCTTACTAGGATGCATATGTTTATTGATATTGCTTTTATGGCGCTGCGACGCCACATGTGCACCCATGTTATTCTTATTGTCCTAACGTCCAATAAAATTATGTTTAAAAAAAAAGAAAGTGTCAAAAATGAAATGTTGTTTGCAAAAAAAACTACTGAACGAAAATGTCTAGAATTTACATATAAAGATCCTATGAATGATAATAAAAAGGGCTGTTACAGGAGAAAGAAAAAACTATTTAAAAAAAACTAAAAAACTGGATCCCCCCCCCCCGAAAAATGGCTAAAAGATCTTAAAATCAATAAAGAGACTTTTTGCTGCAGATTAAAATAATAAACGGTTTATTAGACAATAAATAAAACAGGAATATTTTAACATTGAAACCTATGGGATTCGTCTGAATAAACCTGTCGAATGAAACCACCGAACATCAGGGCATTTCACTGACATTTCTCTGCTGTTCAATGTGAATAGATTAACCATTGCTTCTCTATGGGGGATTTCACTGCCGCCGAACAGGCACCGTATTTCACTGCCGCCGAACAAACACCGTATTTCACTGCCGCCGAACAGCAGCGTATTTCACTGCCGCCGAACAGGCACTGTATTTCACTGCTGCTGAAGACACTGTATTTCAATGGCAATTCACCAAAATTTGGCACACTGCCTGCTCTCTGAATAACCGAATGGCCCCGTAATGTCACCGTGTGGGGAAAGTCACTGTTCGGGGCCAGATCTCTCTGAATAACCCTGTTAATATGTAAAGATTATTCAGTGTTTTTTTATTCATTCAGCTGAATGTGGAGATATAATAACCAGAAATGTCATGTTTCCATGGTAACGCCGGTGCAGCGAGAGGCTATGCACAGCTAAAGGTTATCCAGGATTAGGGGTCATCTGGACGATCAGGATGAATGTAAATCCTATCATCCTCACCACGGCTGGATCTGGAGTGATGGGAGTTACAGTCGGGGGTGTCTCTCTCCGCCACGCAGTTATGACCTGGGCGTTCGTCTCACGCAGGACGGGATTGTAAGGAAAGGATGTATTGATACATAGACTCAGGATCATGATCAGGGTGTTATTTACCCCCCCCCCCTCACCTTCTTCCCATCCTCCCTCTCCAGGTGGAGGTAGTACGTGGGGTACATCCCTCTGTCCATCCCCTTTTTGTCTCTGGTAATTCGACATTTAATGGTAACGCCGCGAGGGGCGGGTCTCACGGCAAACTCCTCCAGATCATCCACCTCGATGGCTGGCTCGTTTTTCGGGGGGCTCGACGCGGAGGCGGTTTCCTAAAAATAATGATCTGATGAAAACGACAGAACTCCTGCACGTAAAGGGGTACATTCACTAAACAGTGAGTCACAGCGCCTCTTGTGCAGCGAGACTTTCATCCGACTCTCAAATTACTCGTTTACTGTCATTGGTTTGAAACACACAACTGTGTTACTTCCTGTGACATCATCATCAGAAAATTCATAAAAAAAAGATACATTTCTACAAATGACAGATCAGTAATGCGGCGAATTATCACTTCACAACCAACATCATTCAGGACTATGACATCACACAGCGACATTATCACACTGCATCACATACCAATATGGTGTACGGCTTGAAGGAGAAAAGTTACCAGGAAAGGCTTAATGATCTTAACATGTACAGCTTGGAAAAAAGACGAGACAGAGGAGATATGATAGAAACATTTAAATACGTAAAGGGAATCCACAAGGTAGAGGAAGGGAGTATATTTAAAAGGAAACAAAGTAGCAAAACAAGAGGACATAGTCTTAGATTAGAGGGGCAAAGGTTTAAAAGTAACATCAGGAAGCATTATTTTACTGAGAGGGTGGTGGATACATGGAACAGTCTTCCAGTTGAAGTGGTAGAGGCCAAAACAGTAATTGAATTTAAGCAGGCATGGGATAGGCATAAGGCTATCCTAAACAAAAGATAAATCCAGGTTAAGTATCCATGTAATTGGGCGACTAGATGGGCCGAAAGGTTCTTATCTGCCGACATTTTCTATGTTTCTATGTATGACATCACATAAACAGTACAGTGCATGACATCACATTCCAATATCATTAAATCATTTGACATTACGTACCTATTTTACTAGTTTATGACATCACACACCATTACATCACACCATTAACCTTTGTATCAATTTATAGCTGCTGCACCCATGTAACCCCTCCCCCCTGGCACCTCCTGGTGGTCCGGGTCTCACTTTGTTAGACTTTTTGCTGGTTGCAGACCCCGGCCGGGTGTTGCTGTTTAGTTGGGAGGAGCTGGAGCTGTCATCGTCTTCCTCATCTTCCTCCTCATCGAAGTTCATGCTGCTTGATATGCCTGTGAGAGCAGACAAATATATTATATCCATGCTGAAGGGCAGCGTGTGAAAAATGCTGCCCTGCTGCAACATGTAGAATCCATACACTGCAGCTAAGAAATCAATTCAAAGTGCAGGAATGGATCCCATGTGATCCACCAGGATCAGATCATTGATCCCCCTCCTGGTACATTGGGTGAATGTCGAGTGTACGTTTGTGAATGTCGAGTGTACGTGTGTGTATGTGTGTGAATGTCGAGTGTACATGTGTGTATGTCGAGTGTACGTGTGTGAATGTCGAGGGTACTTGTGTGAATGTCGAGGGTACATGTGTGAATGTCGAGGGTACATGTGTGTATGTCGAGTGTACGTCGAGTGTATGTTTGTGAATGTCGAGTGTACGTTTGTGAATGTCGAGTGTATGTGTGTGTATGTGGATTGTACGTGTGTGAATGCCGAGTGTACGTGTGTGAATGCCGAGTGCACGTGTGTGAATGCCGAGTGCACGTGTCATGTGTGTATGTCGAGTGTAGGTGTGTGAATGCTGAGTGTACGTGTCGAGTGTGTATGTCGAGTGTACGTGTGAGAATGCTGAGTGTACATGTGTGAATGCCGAGTGCACGTGTGTGAATGCCGAGTGTACGTGTCGTGTGTGTATGTCGAGTGTAGGTGTGTGAATGCTGTGTACGTGTCGTGTGTGTATGTCGAGTGTACGTGTGAGAATGCTGAGTGTACGTGTCGTGTATGTATGTCGAGTGTACGTGTGTGAATGCTGAGTGTACGTGTCGTGTGTGTATGTCGAGTGTATGTTATAGCTGACTGTACTATACATGTGCTATCACTTTAACTAGTGGCTCCGCCCCAGGATGACACAGGTCAGAGGGCACGGCAGCCATCTTCAGGGTCAGTTAGTGTGATGCAGTAATGTTATGAAGGCAGATGCAGGATCCTGTGTTCCTGTATATAACAGTAAGTGTCCTGCAGTAAAGCAATGGTGAACCTGACAGCCTCATATCTGAACAAGCAGAGATCATAACAGGGGCGACGAGAATGAGATTTGTAAAGGTCTGCTCAGCCTGAAAAGAAAAAACACAGGGATTGAAAGCCAGATAAAGCACACACAGCCATCCAGCAGCAAGATCATGGCACTGATAGGCACATTAACTGAGTTTGATGGAGAGAAAACTTCCTGGAGCTCCTGGGCTGAGAGATTAGAGCAGTACTTCAGTGCTAACACCATACCCCCTGAGAGACAGGGAGCACCCCCTGAGAGACAGGTATCACCCCCTGAGAGGCAGGTAACACCCCCTGAGAGACAGGGAGCACCCCCTGAGAGACAGGTATCACCCCCTGAGAGGCAGGTAACACCCCCTGAGAGGCAGGTAACACCCCCTGAGAGACAGGTATCACCCCCTGAGAGACAGGTATCACCCCCTGAGAGGCAGGTAACACCCCCTGAGAGGCAGGGAGCACCCCCTGAGAGACAGGTAACACCCCCTGAGAGGCAGGTATCACCCCCTGAGAGGCAGGTAACACCCCCTGAGAGACAGGGAGCACCCCCTGAGAGACAGGTATCACCCCCTGAGAGGCAGGGAGCACCCCCTGAGAGGCAGGTAACACCTCCTGAGAGGCAGGGAGCACCCCCTGAGAGACAGGTAACACCCCCTGAGAGGCAGGTAACACCCCCTGAGACAGGTATCACCCCCTGAGAGGCAGGTAACACCCCCTGAGGCAGGGAGCACCCCCTGAGAGACAGATAACACCCCCTGAGAGACAGGGAGCACCCCCTGAGAGACAGGGAGCACCCCCTGAGAGTCAGGTAACACCCCCTGAGAGGCAGGGAGCACCCCCTGAGAGACAGGTAACACCCCCTGAGAGGCAGGTAACACCCCCTGAGAGACAGGGAGCACCCCCTGAGAGACAGCACCCCCTGAGAGGCAGGGAGCACCCCCTGAGAGGCAGGTAACACCCCCTGAGAGACAGGTAACACCCCCTGAGAGGCAGGGAGCACCCCCTGAGAGGCAGGGAGCACCCCCTGAGAGACAGGTAACACCCCTGAGAGACAGGTAACACCCCCTGAGAGGCAGGTAACACCCCTGAGAGGCAGGTAACACCCCCTGAGAGGCAGGGAGCACCCCCTGAGAGACAGGTATCACCCCCTGAGAGGCAGGTAACACCCCCTGAGAGGCAGGTAACACCCCCTGAGAGACAGGTAACACCCCCTGAGAGGCAGGGAGCACCCCCTGAGAGACAGGGAGCACCCCCTGAGAGGCAGGGAGCACCCCCTGAGAGACAGGTAACACCCCCTGAGAGACAGGGAGCACCCCCTGAGAGGCAGGGAGCACCCCCTGAGAGACAGGTAACACCCCCTGAGAGGCAGGTAACACCCCCTGAGAGGCAGGGAGCACCCCCTGAGAGACAGGGAGCACCCCCTGAGAGGCAGGGAGCACCCCCTGAGAGACAGGTAACACCCCCGAGAGACAGGGAGCACCCCCTGAGAGGCAGGGAGCACCCCCTGAGAGACAGGGAGCACCCCCTGAGAGGCAGGGAGCACCCCCTGAGAGACAGGTAACACCCCCTGAGAGACAGGGAGCACCCCCTGAGAGGCAGGTAACACCCCCTGAGAGACAGGTAACACCCCCTGAGAGACAGGTAACACCCCCTGAGAGGCAGGGAGCAACCCCTGAGAGACAGGGAGCACCCCGAGAGACAGGGAGCACCCCCTGAGAGACAAGAAGCACCCCCTGAGAGACAGGGAGCACCCCCTGAGAGGCAGGTAACACCCCCTGAAAGACAGGTAACACCCCCTGAGAGGCAGGTAACACCCCCTGAGAGACAGGGAACACCCCCTGAGAGGCAGGGAGCAACCCCTGAGAGACAGGGAGCACCCCCTGAGAGACAGGGAGCACCCCCTGAGAGACAAGAAGCACCCCCTGAGAGGCAGGTAACACCCCCTGAGAGGCAGGTAACACCCCCTGAGAGACAGGGAGCACCCCCTGAGAGGCAGGTAACACCCCCTGAAAGACAGGTAACACTCCCTGAGAGGCAGGTAACACCCCCTGAGAGACAGGGAACACCCCCTGAGAGACAGTTAACACCCCCTGAGAGACAGGTAACACCCCCTGAGAGGCAGGGAGCAACCCCTGAGAGACAGGGAGCACCCCCTGAGAGACAAGAAGCACCCCCTGAGAGGCAGGTAACACCCCCTGAGAGACAAGAAGCACCCCGAGAGGCAGGGAGCACCCCCTGAGAGACAGGGAGCACCCCCTGAGACAAGAAGCACCCCCTGAGAGGCAGGTAACACCCCCTGAGAGACAAGAAGCACCCCCTGAGAGGCAGGTAACACCCCCTGAGAGACAGGGAGCACCCCCTGAGAGACAGGGAGCACCCCCTGAGAGGCAGGTAACACCCCCTGAGAGACAGGGAGCACCCCCTGAGAGGCAGGGAGCACCCCCTGAGAGGCAGGTAACACCCCCTGAGAGGCAGGGAGCACCCCCTGAGAGGCAGGGAGCACCCCCTGAGAGACAGGGAGCACCCCCTGAGAGACAGAGAGCACCCCCTGAGAGATAGGGAGCACCCCCTGAGAGGCAGGTAACACCCCCTGAGAGGCAGGTAACACCCCCTGAGAGACAGGGAGCAGTGTTTCTCACAGCCGTGGGGGCTAACACATATGACACTCTAAGAGACCTTCTGTTCCCTGAGAAACCAGCAAGCAAGGCTCTACAGGAACTTCTGAAACTATTAGAGGATCACTTTCAGCCAAAACCGCTGGAAATTGCAGAAAGATTTTGTTTTTATCAACGGCAGCAGCAGCCGGGCAAAGATATTAAAGCCTATGTGGTGGCCCTTCTCAAATTGGCCTCCACCTGTTCATTTGGGGAGGACCTACCGACAGCTTTGAGAGACAAGTTTGTCCTGGGACTGAATAGTGAAACGAATCAAAGGAAACTTCTGACAGAAAAGAGACTCACCCTTACAAGCACAGTTGAGATAGCATCAGTCATGGAGATGGCTGTCAGGGATACGGAGGAATTGCACCCTCAGATTCACAAAGAAGGGGTCAAAGAGGACGTTTTCAGAACCGCAGTTGCTACAGCCAACTGGAAATACAGACCCAAACCCACGTCAGCTTGTTACCGGTGCGGTGATACAAACGATGACTCCAAAACCTGTCAGTTTTGTCATCAATGTGGAAAAATGGGCCATCTCAAACGGGTTTGCCGTAATAGGAATGTACGAGAACAAAAGCCGCAGTACCCTAAGAAGAAGACTTACAAGGTACAGAAACTTACATCATCTTCATCTGACTCAGACAAAGATGAGGCATTACATAGATTATCTATACATCGTATACACTCGTCACACCCTGCAATGACAGGAGAAGTGACCATTAAAGGGAAGAGACTAAAGATGGACGTTGATACAGGAGCTGCAGTGTCAGTTATCACACAAAAACAGTGGAACCAACTTCAGATCCGGCCCACACTGCCCCACTCCAATAAAGCTGCAGACCTACTCAATGAAAGTACTCCATCCACTTGGTTGCGCAAAGGTATCATACAAGGGCCAGACAAAGAGACTATCACTATATATCATGAAAAACGGAGGACCGCCTCTCTTTGGCAGAGATTGGATCCCTCATCTGGGAATGCCAGATATCATCAAGAATCCTTACAACACCCTGACAGTTCCGTCAGGACATGATGATGGATGGATGGAATCCTTAAAACAGCGTTTCCCTGAGGTTTTCGTTGACGAGTTAGGGAAAATCAAAAATGACTGTGTGAGGCTCAAGCTGAAACCGGATGCTCATCCCAAATTCTTCAAGGCTCGGACAGTACCGTTTGCCCTTAGAGCGGGAGTGGACGCTGAACTAATCCGGCTAGAAGAACAGGGTGTCATTTCCAAGGTAGAGCGCAGTGCTTAGGCATCACCTATTGTTCCAGTAAAGAAATCAAATGGTGAATTGCGCATCTGTGGAGATTTTCGCATGGTACTAAATAGCCAACTGGAGGTTGACCAGTATCCTCTACCCAGAGTAGATGACATCTTCGCTTCACTTGCTGGAGGACAGAAGTTCACTAAGCTTGATCTACGACAAGCTTACTTACAGTTTGAGGTCCTCCCCTCTTCTCGAAAATACCTCACCATTAACACTCACAGGGGTTTGTACGAATACAATCGAATGGTGTTTGGCATTGCATCTGCACCAGCCATCTGGCAAAGAAAGATGGATGAAATTTTAGCAGACATTCCCTTCACTCAGTGTCTATTAGACGACATGCTCATCACTGGTCGCACGGACCAAGAACACAAGCAGAATGTAGAGCTTGTTTTACAAAGACTTCAGGACCAAGGTCTCAAGATAAATTTGACAAAATGTAAATTCATGGTGCCTAAATTGGAGTTTTGTGGCCACTTAGTAGATGCAGAGGGCATTCATACTGCTGAAGACAAGGTCGATGCTTTAGTCAAAGCTCCAGCCCCAACAAGTGTCCATCAACCACGAGCATACCTTGGCCTGCTTAACTACTATAATAAATTTCTTCCAGACCTTGCTCATACATTGTTTCCACTGCATAAGCTCCTGGAGAAACACTCCAGATGGGACTGGTCAGCTGAAAGTCAACATGCCTTTGAGTCCTCTAAACGGAAACTGTTAGCATCCCGTATGCTTGTGCACTACGACCTCCAGAAGCCTCTGGCTTGTGATGCCTCTCCTTACGGTCTGGGCGCTGTTCTTTCCCACATCCTACCGGATGGCTCTGAGAAACCGGTGGCCTTCGCCTCCAGATCCTTGACGAAGACAGAGAGCAATTACTCTCAAATTGATAAAGAGGCACTTGCATTGATATGGGAAATGCGGAAGTTTCACCTTTACCTGTATGGTAGAGAGTTTACCATATTAACGGATCATAAACCGCTTCTTCAAATTTTTAGCCCTGACAAATGAATCTCTCAGACAACTGCAGCCCGTCTCCAGCGCTACGCCCTGTTCTTGGGAGCATACAGCTACCGCATACAGTATCGAAGTCATGATGCCAATGCAATGTCCCGTCTCACAGAACTGCCTCCAGAGTCGATACCGTCAGTCAAGAGTTGTAGGTACACCACCTCAAACCTCCTGACTTCCAGAGAGATAGCAGCCCATACTTTGAAGGATACCCTTCTGATAAACGTGCTTACCTTTATACGAGACGGCTGGCCTGCGACGGTATCACAGGAACATGAACCTTACTACAGGAAGCGAATGGAATTGTTTGTGAAGGATAATTGTGTCTTATGGGGAGACCGAGTGATCATTCCAAAAGCCCTTGGACTTGCTACATACTGGTCACCCTGGAACCACGCGGATGAAACAGAAAGCACGGGGCTATGTGTGGTGGCCGAACATAGATGCAGATATCACGCCATATGTCAATGCTTGTGTGGGATGTGCACAAACTGCCAGAGACCCCCCTCGAGGATGCATTCAACTCTGGACTTGGCCCACGGTTCCCTGGTTTCGCCTTCACTTGGATTTTGCGGGTCCCATAAGGCTAGGGTCAGACTGAGGCAGTGCGAACGCGCGTGCAGCCGCACTTAATCACGGCCGCACTAGCAGCAGATGCCGGGCAATGACGGCCAATATACGAAGTACGGTCGCACAAAAGTCCGGCTGCGCAACGCAAGTGGAAAACGAACGCATTTTTTCGAGAACGTGAAACCGCAGGTACTGACGTACAGAGTGCGCTGTGTCCGCTAGCGGCGTGTGTGCGTGATTAGGAGACGTCAGATGCTGCTAATGTCCGGCCAACATAACGTCCAGACACAAAAAGAGTTTTATTGATGATCGTACAAAATCACGGACGAAAATGCGCATAGTATGACCACTATCACGTATTCTGTGAAAAAATACGTCCATTCGTTCGAACGCACTTTTTCACAGACAACATAAAAATGCGTTCGTCTGACCCTAGCCTAAGGGGACAAACCTTCTTGATTATAATTGATGCCCACTCAAAATGGCCAGAGGTCATTCCAGTTACCCAGCTGACTACAAAGGCAACAGTTGCCATATTATTGCATCTTTTTGCTTCGTTTGGGTATCCCAGGGAGATTGTCACAGATAATGGTGCCCTATTCACAAGTCAGGAGTTCCAGAGTTTTGTTACGGTGCATAATATCAAACACAAATTAACCGCCCCCTATCACCCAGCCACCAATGGGCAAGCTGAGTGGCTTGTACAAACTTTCAAGAACTATTTCAAGGCCTCAGTAGCTGCGACTAGCCAGAGGTCCATATCGCCTCAGCAGTTAGACTCTTTCCTGTTTACTTACAGAACTACACCACATGCCACCACTGGTACGACACCAGCTGAGCTTATGTTGGGAAGACAGCCATGGACTGCTTTTGACATGCTTCGCCCTCAGACCGTTCATGAACATGTATTACTATCCCAAGAAAAGATGGTGAAGTCCAAAGAGTCTCCTGTTTTTTCAGCCCACCAGGAGGTCTGGACTCGATTGTATGGATCTGCTAACACTCGGTGGCTACCTGCCACCGTTGTGGATACACAAACTTGATACTCGGTGGCTGAAGGGATTGAACAGAGAATTTGTCCTAAATGTATGCTTCTGAATTCTCTTCTAACTTGTGATATTCTCTCTTCTCTTATTTCCCTAGGATGGCAACATGTGTCCCCCACATCATGGGGGCTCCACGTGATGGTCGTCCGGAGATAAACTTCATCAAGGTAGAAAATATTAAAAATATTAAATTAAACACTATTATTGGAATGATCTATCCGTGTATTTAACCATTGATTGATGATATAAAAAATACATATGTTAAAAAATATACATATGGTAAGAAATATCTATAGCACCATAATAAGGGTGTATATATCTGCCCTTTTTATCTAAATCGTCAATGTTTTTTCTGTATACCCCTCCATTTTTCTTTTAATCCTTTTTTCGTTTAACCCTTTTTCATATCACGTTGTTTTGCTTATTTTTCAATCTTGGGCTAAATTACATACTTTAAATGTGCCTTATTGGTTTAAATTGCTGAAATTGCTTAATTGAACAAGTGTGTAGGCAATTAAATGCTGTATAAGTAAAGGGGTTGAATATGTGTTTGTATACTATGTAGGGCTGTGCAATATTGACAAAATAATCATATTGCGATTTCTTGAATGAATATTGCGATTGCGATTTTATTTGCGATTTAGACAATTGTTTTTGCTTTTTCAAACATGCTACATATTTTCTAAATGTATTCAGTATTCAGCACATGGAAACACTGCCCCAGCACATGGATATACTGCCCCAGCTCATGGATATACTGCCCCAGCTCATGGATATATTGCCCCAGCTCATGGATATACTGCCCCAGCTCATGGATAATCACCCCAGCTCACCTCTGTGCGCCACGTGTTCGGCTCCCCGTTAACGTCTGGCGGCATGACGCTTGGGCGCTCGCCTGGGGGAACCAGGAGACAAGCCGCGAGAACGTGGCTCGTCACGTGGTTCCCCCTGTGAGCGCCCAAAGCACCATGCCGCCGGAAGTTAACAGGGAGCCGAAAATTGCAGCCTTATGCGATTTAGAAATTGCAGGGTCGGAAATCGCGATTCGATTGCGATTGCAATTAATTGCACAGCCCTAATACTATGTATGATTAAGACCTTCGGATCGAAACGTCACATGTTTTGTCTTATGTGGTCTGCTGTACCCGAATAAAAGTTCTACATTTCTCACTTGAGATCCCACCTTCCTTGCTTCATTCATTTATGGGACTAGCGGCGTCCCATCAGTGGTGATCTCGTGAGTATTCTCGCCTGGGCTCCCTTCCGGTGGAGATCTCAGCACTCGTTTTGCGACATCTGGAATGGTGTCTGGGTTGACTCGGAAACTTGAGTGTACGTGTGTAAATGTCAAGTGTACGTGTGTGTATGTCGAGTGTACGTGTGTTAATGTCGAGTGTACGTGTGTTAATGTCGAGTGTACGTGTGTTAATGTCGAGTGTACGTGTGTTAATGTCGAGTGTACGTGTGTGGACTGGCAGTATGTATGTTAGGACTCTGTAATTCGAAGGTTAATTAACTCTTTGCTCTCTCCATGCTTAACAAGGGGAGCGTAAAGTACAGTAACCTCGCGCTGAAAAGCACAATATCCGAATCGCTAACAGGTTTTTTAACCCATTAGCGTTTGGATTGTAATATGTTTGCCTGCACCACTTAATCTAACATTAACCCTCACACAGTTGAGAACTAACATTAGCGTTATGAATGTAATATGTGTTTACAGACACTCCATCACGTGACACTGCATCACATGACGCTCCATCACGTGACGCTCCGGTGCGGGACATTCCCAGAATACTAGAGAAACGCACCCCGCTTCTGCATGGTCACTCGCAGGTCCTGTTTGCTTTGTGTTTGGCAGGTGACCGTTGCGTCTCCGTCATCTTCTTCGTGGACAGTTTGTCCCACTGTGAGGATCTGGACGTGGCTTCCAGGATCCTGCACCTCATCCTGGAACGCGGCTGGCCCGTCTATGCCTGCAGTAATACATTCAAAGAGCGACACGTTTACTGCACGGGACACACAAACACGCTCACTGCACGGGACACACAAACACGCTTACTGCACGGGACACACAAACACGCTCACTGCATGGGACACACAAACACGCTCGCTGGCCGGGACACACAAACATGCTCACTGCACGGGACACACAAACATGCTCACTGCACGGGACACACAAACACGCTCACTGCATAGGACAAACACACGCACTGCACAGGAGACACACAAACACACTCACTGCACACGACAAACACACTGAGCATAAACCTCCTCACGTTACTCTGAATCTGAGCATAAACCTCCTCACGTTACTCTGAATCGGAGCATAATCCTCCTCACGTTACTATGAATCTGAGCATAAACCTCCTCGCGTTACTCTGAATCTGAGCATAAACCTCCTCGCGTTACTATGAATCTGAGCATAAACCTCCTCACGTTACTATGAATCTGAGCATAAACCTCCTCATGTTACTATAAATCTGAGCATAAACCTCCTCACGTTACTTTGAATCTGAGCATAAACCTCCTCACTTTACTATGAATCTGAGCATAAACCTCCTCCCGCTACTCTGAAACGGAGCATAAACCTCCTCACGTTACTATGAATCTGAGCGTAAACCTCCTCCTGTTACTCTGAATCTGAGCATAAACCTCCTCCCGTTACTCTGAATCTGAGCATAAACCTCCTCACGTTACTCTGAATCTGAGCATAAACCTCCTCACGTTACTCTGAATCTGAGTATAAACTTCCTCGCGTTACTATGAATCTGAGCATAAACCTCCTCACGTTACTCTGAATCTAAGCATAAACCTCCTCATGTTACTCTGAATCTGAGCATAAACCTCCTCGCGTTACTCTGAATCTGAGCATAAACCTCCTCGCGTTACTATGAATCTGAGCATAAACCTCCTCCCGTTACTCTGAAACGGAGCATAAACCTCCTCACGTTACTATGAATCTGAGCGTAAACCTCCTCCCGTTACTCTGAATCTGAGCATAAACCTCCTCCCGTTACTCTGAATCTGAGCATAAACCTCCTCCCGTTACTCTGAATCTGAGCATAAACCTCCTCACGTTACTCTGAATCTGAGCATAAACCTCCTCACGTTACTCTGAATCTGAGCATAAACCTCCGCACCTTAATCTCTATCTGAGCATAAACCTCACGTTACTCTGAATCGGAGCATAAACCTCTTCACGTTACTCTGAATCTGAGCAGAAACCTCCTCACGTTACTCTGAATCTGAGCAGACACCTCCTCACGTTACTCTGAATCTGAGCAGAAACCTCCTCACGTTACTCTGAATCTGAGCATAAACCTCCTTACGTTACTATGAATCTGAGCATAAACCTCCTCACGTTACTATAAATCTGAGCATAAACCTCCTCACTTTACTATGAATCTGAGCATAAACCTCCTCCCGCTACTCTGAAACGGAGCATAAACCTCCTCACGTTACTATGAATCTGAGCGTAAACCTCTTCCCGTTACTCTGAATCTGAGTATAAACCTCCTCCCGTTACTCTGAATATGAGCATAAACCTCCTCACGTTACTCTGAATCTGAGCATAAACCTCCTCACGTTACTCTGAATCTGAGTATAAACTTCCTCGCGTTACTATGAATCTGAGCATAAACCTCCTCACATTACTCTGAATCTGAGCATAAACCTCCTCGCGTTACTCTGAATCTGAGTATAAACCTCCTCACGTTACTATGAATCTGAGCATAAACCTCCTCGCGTTACTATAAATCTGAGCATAAACCTCCTCGCGCTACTATGAATCTGAGCATAAACCTCCTCACGTTACTATGAATCTGAGCATAAACCTCCTCATGTTACTATAAATCTGAGCATAAACCTCCTCACGTTACTTTGAATCTGAGCATAAACCTCCTCACTTTACTATGAATCTGAGCATAAACCTCTTCACGTTACTCTGAATCTGAGCATAAACCTCCTCACGTTACTCTGAATCTGAGCATAAACCTCCGCACCTTAATCTCTATCTGAGCATAAACCTCACGTTACTCTGAATCGGAGCATAAACCTCTTCACGTTACTCTGAATCTGAGCAGAAACCTCCTCACGTTACTCTGAATCTGAGCAGACACCTCCTTACGTTACTATGAATCTGAGCATAAACCTCCTCACGTTACTTTGAATCTGAGCATAAACCTCCTCACTTTACTATGAATCTGATCATAAACCTCCTCCCGCTACTCTGAAACGGAGCATAAACCTCCTCACGTTACTATGAATCTGAGCGTAAACCTCTTCCCGTTACTCTGAATCTGAGTATAAACCTCCTCCCGTTACTCTGAATATGAGCATAAACCTCCTCACGTTACTCTGAATCTGAGCATAAACCTCCTCACGTTACTCTGAATCTGAGTATAAACTTCCTTGCGTTACTATGAATCTGAGCATAAACCTCCTCACGTTACTCTGAATCTGAGCATAAACCTCCTCACGTTACTCTGAATCTGAGCATAAACCTCCTCACGTTACTCTGAATTGGAGCATAATCCTCCTCGCGTTACTATGAATCTGAGCATAAACCTCCTCGCATTACTCTGAATTGGAGCATAAACCTCCTCGCGTTACTATGAATCTGAGCATAAACCTCCTCACGTTACTATGAATCTGAGCATAAACCTCCTCACGTTACTATGAATCTGAGCATAAACCTCCTCACGTTACTATGAATCTGAGCATAAACCTCCTCACGTTACTATAAATCTGAGCATAAACCTCCTCCCGTTACTCTGAATCTGAGCATAAACCTCCTCACGTTACTCTGAATCTGAGCATAAACCTCCTCACGTTACTCTGAATCTGAGCATAAACCTCCGCACGTTACTCTGAATCTGAGCATAAACCTCACGTTACTCTGAATCGGAGCATAAACCTCTTCACGTTACTCTGAATCTGAGCAGAAACCTCCTCACGTTACTCTGAATCTGAGCAGAAACCTCCTCACGTTACTCTGAATCTGAGCATAAACCTCCTCACGTTACTATGAATCTGAGCATAAACCTCCTCACATTACTCTGAATCTGAGCATAAACCTCCTCGCGTTACTCTGAATCTGAGCATAAACCTCCTCACGTTACTCTGAATCTGAGCATAAACCTCACGTTACTATGAATCTGAGCATAAACCTCCTCACGTTACTCTGAATCTGAGTATAAACCTCCTCGCGTTACTATGAATCTGAGTATAAACCTCCTTGCGTTACTAGGAATCTGAGCATAAACCTCCTCGCGTTACTCTGAATCGGAGCATAAACCTCCTCACGTTACTATGAATCTGAGCATAAAACTCCTCACGTTACTATGAATCTGAGCATAAACCTCCTCACGTTACTACGAATCTGAGCATAAACCTCCTCACGTTACTATAAATCTGAGCATAAACCTCCTCACGTTACTATGAATCTGAGCATAAACCTCCTCACGTTACTATGAATCTGAGCATAAACCTCCTCACGTTACTATGAATCTGAGCATAAACCTCCTCACGTTACTTTGAATCTGAGCATAAACCTCACTTTACTATGAATCTGAGCATAAACCTCCTCCCGTTACTCTGAATCGGAGCATAAACCTCCTCACGTTACTATGAATCTGAGCATAAACCTCCTCCCGTTACTCTGAATCTGAGCATAAACCTCCTCGCGTTACTCTGAATCTGAGCATAAACCTCGCGTTACTCTGAATCTGAGCATAAACCTCCACGCGTTACTATGAATCTGAGCATAAACCTCCTCGCGTTACTCTGAATCTGAGCATAAACCTCCACGCGTTACTATGAATCTGAGCATAAACCTCCTCACGTTACTATGAATCTGAGCATAAACCTCCTCACGTTACTATGAATCTGAGCATAAACCTCCTCACGTTACTCTGAATCTGAGCATAAACCTCACGTTACTCTGAATCGGAGCATAAACCTCTTCACGTTACTCTGAATCTGAGCAGAAACCTCCTCACGTTACTATGAATCTGAGCAGAAACCTCCTCACGTTACTCTGAATCTGAGCATAAACCTCCTCACGTTACTATGAATCTGAGCATAAACCTCCTCACGTTACTCTGAATCTGAGCATAAACCTCCTCGCGTTACTCTGAATCTGAGCAAAACCTCACGTTACTATGAATCTGAGCATAAACCTCCTCACGTTACTCTGAATCTGAGCAGAAACCTCCTCACGTTACTCTGAATTTGAGCATAAACCTCCTCGCGTTACTCTGAATCTGAGTATAAACCTCCTCACGTTACTATGAATCTGAGCATAAACATCCTCACGTTACTCTGAATCTGAGCATAAACCTCCTCACGTTACTATGAACCGGAGTATAAACATATATAAATATATAAACCTTTGTGATGTTCACCAGACACAGTGCAATGATTCCCTCCTCCCCACACATAGACATGCGTGACACAGTAACTGCACAGGATGGCATGCATGTAGCACAACATGCAAACCAAAAAATTACGACGGCGAGTGCACGTAGAGCGATTCCGGCCTTGTACTGGAGCTTTTACCTTTTCTTTCCTTTTCATTCCAAATTATTAGATTATTCTATCAGGTGAGCCGGTTATCACAGCCAGCCGGTTATTCTATTAGGTGAGCCGGTTATCACAGAGAGCCGGTTGTTCTATCCGGTGAGCCGGTTATCACAGCCAGCCGGGTATTCTATCAGGTGAGCCGGTTATCATAGAGAGCCGGTTATTCTATTAGGTGAGCCAGTTATCACAGAGAGCAGGTTATTCTATCAGGCGAGCCGGTTATCACAGTCAGCCGGTTATTCTATCAGGTGAGCCGGTTATCACAGAGAGCCGGTTATTCTATCCGGTGAGCCAGTTATCACAGCGAGATGGTTATTCTATCAGGTGAGCCGTTATCACAGAGAACCGGTTATTCTATCAGGCGAGCCAGTTACCACAGCGAGCTGGTTATTCTATCGGGTGAGCCGGTTATCACAGCGAGCCGGTTATTCTATCCGGTGAGCCAGATATCACAGCGAACCGGTTATTCTATTGTGTGAGCTGGTTATCACAACGAGCCGGTTATTATATCAGGAGAGCCGGTTATCACAGCGAACCGGTTATTCTATTAGGTGAGCCAGTTATCACAGCAAGCCGGTTATTCTATCGGGTGAGCCGGTTATCACAACGAGCCGGTTATTATATCAGGTGAGCCGGTTATCACAGAGAGCCGGTTATTCTATCCGGTGAGCCGGTTATCACAGCCAGCCGGTTATTTTATCAGGTGAGCCGGTTATTCTATCCGGTGAGCCGGTTATCACAGCCAGCTGGTTATTCTATTAGGTGAGCCGGTTATTCTATCAGGCGAGCCGGTTATCACAATCAGCCGGTTATTCTATCAGGTGAGCCGGTTATCACAGAGAGCCGGTTATTCTATCCGGTGAGCCGGTTATCACAGTCAGCCGGTTATTCTATTAGGTGAGCCGGTTATTCTATCAGGCGAGCCGGTTATCACAATCAGCCGGTTATTCTATCAGGTGAGCCGGTTATCACAGAGAGCCGGTTATTCTATCCGGTGAGCCGGTTATCACAGCGAACCGGTTATTCTATTAGGCTAGGGTCAAACGAAAGCATTTTTACACGCGAACGTAAAAAAGTGCGTCCGAACGCATTGACGTATTTTTTCACGGAATAGGCGAAAACGGTCATACGATGCGCATGTTCGTGCGTGATGTTTTACGGATCCAAACCAGGAAACTTTTTGCGTCTGGACATTATGTTGGCCGGACACGAGCAGGATCTGACGTCTCCAAATCACGCACACACACCGCTAGCGGGCGCAGCGCACTCTGTACGTCCGTACTAGGGGTTCTGCGTTCTCGAAAAAATGCGTTCATTTTCCACTTGCGGCGCAGCCGGACTTTCGTGCGACCGTACTTCGTATATTGGCCGTCATTGCCCGTCATTTGCTGCTAGTGCGGCCGTGATTAAGTGAGCCAGAACGCACGTTAAAAATGCGCTGGTCTGACCCCAGCCTTAGGTGAGCCAGTTATCACAGCAAGCCGGTTATTCTATCAGGTGAGCCGTTATCACAGAGAACCGGTTATTCTATCAGGCGAGCCAGTTACCACAGCGAGCTGGTTATTCTATCGGGTGAGCTGGTTATCACAGCAAGCGGTTATTCTATCAGGTGAGCCGTTATCACAGAGAGCCGGTTATTCTATCAGGCGAGCCAGTTACCACAGCGAGATGGTTATTCTATCGGGTGAGCCGGTTATCACAGCAAGCCGGTTATTCTATCAGGCGAGCCGGTTATCACAGAGAGCCGGTTATTCTATCTGGTGAGCCGGTTATCACAGCGAGCTGGTTATTCTATCGGGTGAGCCGGTTATCACAGCGAGCTGGTTATTCTATCGGGTGAGCCGGTTATCACAGCGAGCTGGTTATTCTATCCGGTGAGCCAGATATCACAGCGAACCGGTTATTCTATTGTGTGAGCCGGTTATCACAACGAGCCGGTTATTATATCAGGTGAGCCGGTTATCATAGCGAACCGGTTATTCTATTAGGTGAGCCGGTTATCACAGCCAGCCGGTTATTCTATTAGGTGAGCCGGTTATCACAGAGAGCCGGTTATGCTATCAGGTGAGCCGGTTATCACAGTCAGCCGGTTATTCTATCAGGTGAGCCGGTTATCACAGAGAGCCGGTTATTCTATCCAGTGAGCCAGTTATCACAACGAGCCGGTTATTATATCAGGTGAGCCGGTTATCACAGCGAACCGGTTATTCGATTAGGTGAGCCGGTTATCACAGCGAGCTGTTTACTCTATCAGGTGAGCCGGTTATCACAGCGAGCCGTTTACTCTATCAGGTGAGCCGGTTATCATATCAGACCAGCCAGTTAGCACAGCGAGATGGTTATCACAGCGAGACGGTTATCACACCACGGTGAGTCGGTTATCACAGCAAGTTGGTTATCGTATCACGGTGAGCTGGTTATCACATCACAGCGAGGTGGGTGAAGACATGTTTAATCTCCTGAAATGTTCTTCCTCATTTGCACTGAATAAAGGCCGTATTCCTGCCCTGGTGTAAATTTACCAGGAGCCGTTATAGTGTGGCACGATTACGTTTTTCACACCGGGGTTGGATAAAGCCCTAAATATCTTATCTGACCACAGCCGCGGGAAGCTGGCCATGTTTTTATGGCATCACAGCGGTGCGGCACTGGGCCAGATTAATGGTAAAGCACAGTAGGCACGTGCCCATAGACGCATGTTAATCTAGCATGTGCAGTGCTATTTCACCCCAGCAGGACTCCCTCACTGCATGTGGAGCGTCCATGGGGGGGGGGTGATATTTAATGAAATGTAAGCATGGAGTAACCCCCCATTGTATCAATGTGCGAGTATCTCTTATTTCATTGGACGCAGTGAGGGGGTGACACTGCTCAGTTACAAAGCAAAGGTGCTACAGAGCCTCAGTGGAAATTGGGGGCCCAGGGAAGCCACCCCAGTGTAAACAAAAAAAAGAATTAGGGACCCGGCCCTCCAGAAGTGAGGACGTATTTTATTTACAGCGGTGAAGTTTCTGCTGGACGCCCAGCTTGAGGAAGCCCTGAGGAAGCCTCGGTGTTCAGCCGAAACGTGTCTGCCGCAAATACAATGCGTCCTTGGCTTCTGCCGGCTCCCTGCTTGGTTTTTCGTCTCATTTAATTCGAATTTTAGTCTCTTTTATTATTTATAAAAATAAATTTTAGAAAAAGGTCCTAAATCTGGAATTGCTGTTGGTGGGGGCAGTTTCTGGGTCTGCAGGGCGCATGGAGGATTTTTTGCTCCTCTGTAGCATCATCAGCCCTGTAGCATGTAGCATCTTTCTGCAGAGCTTAGTCACAAGGTGAGGTGAAGGCGCCTGGGCTGCCCTGAGGGTACAAGGACACTTGGGTTGGGGTCAGACGAGCGTTTTGAAGAGCGGAAGGAACGTCCGTGAGAGTAGATGTTCCTTCCACTCGTCGCCCGTCTTGCCGCCTCGCTGAGCGCAGTTAGTGCCTCCTATGGAGGATCGCGCGTCCTAGTGCTTTCACGGAGAGGGCTGCTGCACTGGCCTTACACGTTCCATTAAGGATAAAATAAAGTCTGACTTACAAAACACACCATAACGTGTGTGACGGAAACCCGCTCCTTCTGCCTGTCCCGGCTCTCCAGACACCCCCTTACCAAGATCAGCCCGGCTGCTGAGTTGCTCGGAACTCAGTGCCTCGGGCAGCCTGATCTGTGGCTCCAGACCTGCTTGGTCTGGTCCTCTGCCTTGGAGCCTCTTTGAGTTTCCAGAAAGCCGCTCTGCGCCTTCTGAGGGTGAGAGTGGGTACCCTGAATGAGACACCAGACAAGCTGTATGTTCAAACAGGAATCTGAGACTTTTATTGAAAAATGCCACTATTTATGCCCAGGTCCAATAGTTATAATTTGCATACCAACCGACGAACATTGACCTACTAAAACTCTAATTACATTATGTCTGAGCGGGTGGTGGATACATGGAACAGTCTTCCAGTAGAAGTGGTAGAGGCCAAAACAGTAATTGAATTTAAGCAAGCATGGGATAGGCATAAGGCTATCCTAAACAAAAGATAAATCCAGGTAAAGTATCCATGTAATTGGGCAGACTAGATGGGCCGAAAGGTTCTTATCTGCCGACATTTTTTCTATGTTTCTATGTTTCTATGTCAGTTACAGTAAACATTCCTTAGCCTTCATATCACACATCATTTACATAATCTATTGTTCCAATAGATCAGATTACCTTTGCAGTCACTGTCCCAGACTCTTGACTCTTTAACCAGATAACAGACACAGAGAAAAGCAATCTTGCATAATCACACATTACTCAAACATTCCAAACAAAAGAGGGCATTGAACATTGCTTCAGGTTGCATCTTTAAAACACAACTCCAAGTTTCCATTTACATACAGTAATAAAAGTACAATTAAAAAAAAATCACACCACGCAATATAACTGAACATAAAGTCTCTTGGGGTTTGAAGCGTGGAGCGCTACGTCAGTTCCATGACATATGTCCCACCTTCCAGAACAGCAGGGCAAGCTTAGATCCCAAACGGATCGCTTGCCACTGACGTGACCTCTCACTTTGTCCCTTTTCTGCACCATCTTCAAGGTTCCAGGGTGCTGGCACACAAGCACCATCAGCAGGGTCTGACAGTCGCCACAGGGTACCCCTTGGTGTGGGTCCATAGTCCCGGGGTAAGAGGCAAGCCAACCCTCTTGTCCAGTGCTCCCAAGGACTCACCACAGTAGTGTCTGCCAGGCAACAGGCCACCACAGTCCACAGACACAAAACGTTTGCTAGCGGGCACACTGGGATTCCTCCACACACCTTTCTCTCTCCAGGGCACCTCTGCAGACCCAGGAACAGAACCCACTCTGTTCACAGTCCCCAGTCTCTCCTTCGGCTGCTGCCCCCCCCAAACATTTAAAAAGGGGCCCACCACAAACCCATCTCCACAATCCCAAAGGGATGCAATTCTTCCTTGGCCCAAGACCTCGGTAACTTCTCAGGGTGGTCAGTCACCAGTCCTGCTGGTCTCCTAGGCAGGTGAGAAGAGGTCCCCTCTCTGGCGGCACCTTGGTTCATAAGGGTGGAGTACTGGGGGGTCTCCAGCTTCGCCGGGGACAAGGCACACTCTGATACCAGCATAGCATCCACCTCCAGCAACACTGGGTACAATCGCTCCTCTATGCAAAACATAACAGGGGCAATGACTTGACCCCCTGTTGGGTGCTGACAGCTTGTGCCAGGGACAACTCATGTTGGAGCTGTCGGCACTGTGCTCCTATCCCCTCGAGCTCAGCCTGCAGGTGGCTGGCAGTGTCCTGGAGCTCCTGCTCCAATACACCTAGTTGGTGTGTCAGATGGCTCACCTCCATCTCACTTGCCTTGGCTTGAGCGAGGCTCTCATTCTGAGCCACATCAGTTTCTAGCAGCTGGTGTTGGCACAGCTGGAGTTGGTTCTGGAGCAGCTGTATTTCAACCTCCTGCTCACATGCCCATGCCTACAAAGTGTCCCAGGAGAGCTGTGTCCGCTCTAATTCCTGCTCACAGTTCTCCAGGCGAATTTTAAAAGTTGTCCCCTCTATGTGTAGAGCAGCTCCAGTTCGCCGCTCGTCCATTACACGGGAGCCACGCTCCAGCTTTGCCTATCTGCGCCTGACCACCACTGAGCTCCGTGTGTAGGGTTTGGTTAGAGTCATCGCAGGCCTTCAGCTGGGCCGACAATTTTTGTACGGTTGCTGACTGTTCTCTCTCTTCCGTGCAGCGACCATCTCTCTCTTCCTTGACAGTTCGCAGTTCATCCTGATGGTCCTGTAATGTCTCTGAAAGGGCCAATAGCTCTGCCCGAGCATCACGTAAGTCAGCCTGTAACGAGCGGACCAAATTGTCCATGGTCTGTGTGGCCCCATCTTTCAGGAGGGGAACAGCCTGGGTGTCAGTCTCTCCAGCGCCCCGATACTGCAGGCTGGGAGATGGCTTAGTGCTGTAATCTGTGGGTAGCGATGGCGTTTCCCTCTGCTCTGCTTTGGCTCGGCCTCCCCTCTTTTTCTTCCTCTTCCTGCTGACTGGTGTGGGGAGGCTTCCTCCAGGGGTCTCGGGGACTTGTAGCTGGGCTGCAGTCTGCAAACTTTTTAAGTCCATTTCAAGTGCCCATTCCTCAGAAGCGAGCCCCTTCAGCACGGGCCAAAAGGCAGATTCCTCATACACGTCCAGGTTGTGCCCCTGGATGCTGCACAATTCTGCATGTCTGAAAGCCTGTGGACTGCCATAATTGTCTCCCCCATTAAAGCGGATCCATGCTGGGCCAGGACCACGGAACACATAGCTTGGGGGAGGCTTCTCATCAGTTTCCCAATCCTCCTCACAGATTGCAGCAAGTCCTCATATTTGCACTCTAGATCGAGTGCGGCATGCAGCCAGCGCACCAACTGGTCTCCATGGCTCGCAGTGGCTGAGGTCCCAACACTCAGGGTCTCCACAGCTGAAGGTCGTCTGTTGTCTTCTGCTCAAAAGGAATAAACGAGCTCTCCTGCTCTATAGTCCTCTGTAGACTGTTTTCCTTCAGCGCAGGCAAAACCTCTGCGGTCTCTCTCAGCGGGGACACATCTCCACTCGCTCCAGGTTGCACCACACTTGTGCCTATGACCCTTACTTAAGTATCCGTTCCATCCACGGCTCTCCAGCAGGTCCCTCAGGGTGCCCGCTTGCAGGCTGCATAGTTGGCCATCTCGGTGTGCTTTGGTATTGGAGAGCCTCTATCCCACCGCTGACACCAATTAGACGGAAACCCGCTCCTTCCGCCTGTCCTGGCTCTCCAGACACCCCCTTACCAAGATCAGCCTGGCCGCTGAGTTGCTCGGAACTCAGTGCCTCGAGCAGACTGATCTGTAGCTCCAGACCTGCGTGGTCTGATCCTCTGCCTCTTTGAATTTCCAGAAAGCCACTCTGTGCCTTCTGAGGGTGAGAGTGGGTACCCTGAATGAGACACCAGACAAGCTGTATGTTCAACCAGGAATCTGAGACTTTTATTGAAAAACGCCACTATTTATGCCCAGGTCCAATAGTTATAATTTGCATAAACCAAAAGACGAACATTTACCTACTAAAACTCTAATTACATTATGCAGCTATATATTTACAGTAAACATTCCTTAGCCTTCATATCACACATCATTTACATAATCTATTGTTCCAATAGATCAGATTACCTTTGCAGTCACTGTCCCAGACTCTTGACTCTTTAACCAGATAACAGACACAGAGAAAAGCAATCTTGCATAATCACACATTACTCAAACATTCCACACAAAAGAGGGCATTGAACATTGCTTCAGGTTGCATCTTTAAAACATCTCCAAGTGCCCATTCACATACAGTAATAGAAGTACATTTAAAACTAAAGCTAAATTTTGTATCGGTTTTGGAGGTTTGGTATCGGACGTTGTTGTAGGTGAAAATTTGGGATCTAGTGATCACCAGTCAGTATGGTTTAATATAAGAACAGGGATGGAGCCGCACCACACAAAAACAAAAGTTTTAGACTTTAAAAAAACAGATTTTTCTAAAATGAGACTTTGTGTGAAGGAGTCATTATCAGACTGGAGGAGTTTAAAGGGAGTCCAGGAGAAATGGGATTATTTAAAGGAAGCATTATTGAAGGCCACAGGCAACTGCATTCGACTTGTTAGCAAAAACAAAAAAGGGAAGAAACCACTGTGGTACTCTGCAGAAGTGGCCAAAATAGTGAAGAACAAAAAGACAGCATTCAATAATTATAAAACAACTCAGGCAAACCTATAAGATTAGGCAGAAAGAGGCAAAGCAATTTATAAGAGCTTCCAAAGCACACGCAGAAGAGAAAATAGCTCAGTCAGTAAAAAAGGGGGACAAAACATTTTTTAGATACATAAACGAGAAAAGAAAAGTAAAACAAGGATTAGTTAGATTAAAAACAAAGGAAGGAAGGTATGTAGAAGAGGATAAAAGTCTCGCTGACTGCCTCAATGAATATTTTTGTTCAGTCTTTGCAGAAGAAAAGGAAGGAAAGGGACCTCAGTTAGGAGGAAACACTAACGAGACAATTACATATCAGTTTACAGAGGAGGAGGTTCTACAGCAGCTGTCTAAAGTAAAGACAAATAAGTCAATGGGGCCTGATGGGATCCACCCTAAATTATTAAAAGAGCTCAGTGATGTAATAGCAAAACCGTTAACAGATTTATTTAACCAATCCTTGCTAACGGGAGTCGTCCCAGAAGACTGGAAATTAGCAAATGTTGTGCCCATTCACAAGAAGGGTAGTAGGGAGGAATCTGGGAACTATAGGCCAGTTAGTCTTACATCAGTAGTGGGGAAATTAATGGAAACCATGTTAAAGGAAAGGATTGTTGACCATCTAAAAACACATAGATTACAGGATCAGAAACAACATGGGTTTACCTCAGGGAGATCATGCCAAACTAATCTTATTGATTTTTTTGATTGGGTAACAAAAATAATAGACACAGGTGGTGCAGTAGACATTGCTTATTTAGATTTCAGTAAGGCTTTTGATACTGTTCCGCATAGAAGGCTTATCAATAAATTGCAATCTTTGAGCTTGGATTCCAATATTGTTGAATGGATTAGGCAGTGGCTGAGTGACAGGCAACAGAGGGTTGTGGTAAATGGAGTTTATTCGGCGCAAGGTCTTGTTACCAGTGGGGTACCTCAGGGGTCAGTACTTGGACCCATTCTATTTAATATTTTTATTAGTGATATTGCAGAAGGTATTAATGGAAAAGTATGTCTTTTTGCTGATGACACAAAGATTTGCAACAGGGTTGACGTTCCTGGAGGGATCAGCCAAATGACAAATGATTTAGGTAAACTAAAAAAATGGTCGGAGTTGTGGCAATTGAGTTTTAACGTGGATAAGTGCAAGATAATGCACCTGGGACGTAAAAACCCAAGGGCTGAATATAGAATATTTGATACAGTCCTAACCTCAACATCTGAGGAAAGGGATTTAGGGGTTATTATTTCAGAGGATCTAAGGGTAAGTAGTCAATGTAATAGAGCAGCAGGAAATGCTGGCAGAATGCTTGGTTGTGTAGGGAGAGGTATTAGCAGTAGGAAAAGGGAAGTGCTCATGCCACTGTACAGAGCACTGGTGAGACCTCACTTGGAGTACTGTGTGCAGTACTGGAGACCGTATCTCCAGAAGGATATAGACATCTTAGAGAGAGTTCAGAGAAGGGCTACTAAAATGGTGTACGGCTTGAAGGAGAAAAGTTACCAGGAAAGGCTTAATGATCTTAACATGTACAGCTTGGAAAAAAGACGAGACAGAGGAGATATGATAGAAACATTTAAATACGTAAAGGGAATCCACAAGGTAGAGGAAGGGAGTATATTTAAAAGGAAACAAAGTAGCAAAACAAGAGGACATAGTCTTAGATTAGAGGGGCAAAGGTTTAAAAGTAACATCAGAAAGCATTATTTTACTGAGCGGGTGGTGGATACATGGAACAGTCTTCCAGTAGAAGTGGTAGAGGCCAAAACAGTAATTGAATTTAAGCAAGCATGGGATAGGCATAAGGCTATCCTAAACAAAAGATAAATCCAGGTAAAGTATCCATGTAATTGGGCGACTAGATGGGCCGAAAGGTTCTTATCTGCCGACATTTTTCTATGTTTCTAAGCAATTTACAATACATTTAAAACCACACCACGCAATATAACTGAACATAAAGTCTCTTGGGGTTTGAAGTGTGGAGCGCTACGTCAGTTCCATGACAACGTGCCCCCTCAGAACGAAACCTCCTTATCAGACACGCACCTAACAAGACCCGGCTCTACCCCGGCCCCTAAAAAGACCCGGCTCTACCCCGGCCCCTAAAAAGACCCGGCTCTACCCCGGCCCCTAACAAGACCCGGCTCTACCCCCGCCCCTAACAAGACCCGGCTCTACCCCCGCCCCTAACAAGACCCGGCTCTACCCCCGCCCCTAACAAGACCCGGCTCTACCCCTGCTCCTACAAGACCCGGCTCTACCCTCGCCCCTAACAAGAGCTGGCTCTACCCCGCCCCTAACAAGACCCAACTCTACCCCCGATCCTAACAAGATCCGGCTCTACCCTGGCCCTAACAAGAGCCGGCTCTACCCCCGCCCCTAACAAGAGCCGGCTCTACCCCCGCCCCTAGAAGAGACCAAGCTCTACCCCCACCCCTAACAAGACCCGGCTCTACCCCCGCCCCTAACAAGACCCGTCTCTACCCCGGCCCTAACATGACCCGGCTCTACCCCCACCCCTAACAAGACCTGGTGAACATGTGCAAACGCTGCGCAAGCTTACTGTACTTCGCGCGTCCTATACCTAACATTGAGAGCGCAAATGCGTTTGTGCGCTGGTACGCGGATGGTATTACAATCTATGCGCAGTTTGTAACGCACAGCCTTTGCGCGCATAATTTTAGCAACTCCTGAAAGCTGGTGTTAATGGCAAATTCTATCAACCTGGCCGAAACCAAATACACCAGCCCAAAAAATACGCAGCAAAGTATAGTTACACATTCTACACATACCCAAACCAATAAAATGGAGAAGTTGTGTGAGCATTTAATATTGCTGCAGCATATTTGCGCAGATTGCATTTGACAGGCGCAAACTTAATGTGAGATAATTGTGGTTCTTAATTCTGATTGGCTGAATCGCATGAAAAAAAACAGTCAGCACACTGATTTCTGCGCGCAACGTTGAGGCGCGCTAGTTTGTGCGCGTCTGTTTAACGCGCGTTATTGCTCGACAGATGAAAAAAATGTGCGAGGATTGTAATTCCAGCTTTGATTTACGCACGTTAACGTTTAACGCTGGGCGCACAAATTCACGCGTTGCGCATGCGTTTTTGAGTGAAGAATGTAATAGGGCCCTGTATCAGCTCATCCCACGTATTTGACGGGTTAACCCTGGCACACAATGTATAGCAGTATGGGGCATGTTATGGGGCAGTACGGGGCATGTTATGGGGCAGTATGAGGCATGTTATGGGGCAGTACGGGCATGTTATGGGGCAGTACGGGGCATGTTATGGGGCAGTACGGGGCATATTATGGGGCAGTATGGGGCAGTACGGGGCATTGTTATGGGGCATGTTATGGGGCAGTATGGGGCATTGTTATGGGGCATGTACGGGGCATGTTATGGGGCATGTTATGGGGCAGTATGGGGCATTGTTATGGGGCAGTACGGGGCATGTTATGGGGCAGTACGGGGCATGTTATGGGGCAGTACGGGCATTGCTTTGGGGCATGTTATGGGGCAGTATGGGGCATGTTATGGGGCAGTACGGGGCATGTTATGCGGCAGTATGAGGCATGTTATGGGGCAGTATGAGGCATGTTATGGGGCAGTATGGGGCATGTTAAGGGGCAGTACGGGGCATATTATGGGGCAGTACGAGGCACGTTATGGGGCAGTATGGGGCATTGTTATGGGGCATGTTATGGGGCAGCACGGGGCATGTTATGGGGCAGTAAGGGGCATGTTATGGGGCATTGTTATGGGGCATGTTATAGAGCAGTACGGGCATGGTATGGGGCAGTACGGGGCATGTTATGGGGCAGTACGGGGCATATTATGGGGCAGTATGGGGCATTGTTATGGGGCATGTTATGGGGCAGTATGGGGCATTGTTATGGGGCATATTATGGGGCAGTATGGGGCAGTACGGGGCATTGTTATGTGGGCATGTTATGGGGCAGTATGGGGCATTGTTATGGGGCAGTACGGGGCATGTTATGGGGCAGTACGGGGCATGTTATGGGCAGTACGGGCATTGCTTTGGGCATGTTATGGGGCAGTATGGGGCATGTTATGGGGCAGTACGGGGCATGTTATGCGGCAGTATGGGGCATGTTAAGGGGCAGTACGGGGCATATTATGGGGCAGTACGAGGCACGTTATGGGGCAGTATGGGGCATTGTTATGGGGCATGTTATGGGGCAGCACGGGGCATGTTATGGGGCAGTACGGGCATGTTATGGGGGCAGTACGGGGCATGTTATGGGGCAGTACGGGGCATATTATGGGGCAGTATGGGGCAGTACGGGGCATTGTTATGGGGCATGTTATGGGGCAGTATGGGGCATTGTTATGGGGCATTGTTATGGGGCAGTACGGGGCATGTTATGGGCAGTACGGGGCATGTTATGGGGCAGTACGGGGCATTGTTTGGGGCATGTTATGGGCAGTGGGGCATGTTATGGGGCAGTACGGGGCATGTTATGCGGCAGTATGAGGCATGTTATGGGGCAGTATGAGGCATGTTATGGGGCAGTATGGGGCATGTTAAGGGGCAGTACGGGGCATATTATGGGGCAGTACGAGGCACGTTATGGGGCAGTATGGGGCATTGTTATGGGGCATGTTATGGGGCAGCACGGGGCATGTTATGGGGCAGTAAGGGGCATGTTATGGGGCAGTTGTTATGGGGCATGTTATAGAGCAGTACGGGCCATGGTATGGGGCAGTACGGGGCATGTTATGGGCAGTACGGGGCATATTATGGGGCAGTATGGGGCATTGCTATGGGGCATGTTATGGGGCAGTATGGGGCATTGTTATGGGGCATATTATGGGGCAGTAATGGGGCAGTACGGGGCATTGTTATGGGGCATGTATGGGGCAGTATGGGGCATTGTTATGGGGCAGTACGGGGCATGTTATGGGGCAGTACGGGGCATGTTATGGGGCAGTACGGGCATTGCTTTGGGCATGTTATGGGGCAGTATGGGGCATGTTATGGGGCAGTACGGGGCATGTTATGCGGCAGTATGGGGCATGTTAAGGGGCAGTACGGGGCATATTATGGGGCAGTACGAGGCACGTTATGGGGCAGTATGGGGCATTGTTATGGGGCATGTTATGGGGCAGCACGGGGCATGTTATGGGGCAGTACGGGGCATGTTATGGGGCATTGTTATGGGGCAGTACGGGGCATGTTATGGGGCAGTATGGGGCATGGTATGGAGGCAGTATGGGGCATGTTATGGGGCAGTACGGGGCATGTTATGGGGCAGTACGGGGCATGTTATGGGGCAGTATGGGGCAGTATGAGGCATGTTATGGGGCAGTATGGGGCATGTTATGGGGCATGCTATGGGGCAGTACGAGGCATGTTATGGAGCAGTACGAGGCATGTTATGGGGCAGTATGGGGCATTGTTATGGGGCATGTTATGGGGCAGTACGGGGCATGTTATGGGGTAGTACGTGGCATGTTATGGGGCATTGTTATGGGGCAGTACGGGGCATGTTATGGGGCAGTACGGGGCATGTCATGGGGCAGTATGGGGCATGTTATGGGGCAGTATGGTGCATTGTTATGGAGCAGTATGGGGCATGTTATGGGGCAGTACGGGGCATGTTATGGGGCAGTACGGGGCATTACGGGGCATGCTATGGGGCATTGTTATGGGGCAGTATGGGGCAGTACGGGGCATGCTATGGGGCAGTATGGGGCATTGTTATGGGGCAGTACGGGGCATGCTATGGGGCATTGTTATGGGGCAGTACGGGGCATTGTTATGGGGCAGTATGGGGCATGTTATGGGGCATATTATGGGGCAGTACGGGGCATGTTATGGGGCAGTACGGGGCATGTTATGGGGCATGCTATGGGGCAGTATGGGGCGTGTTATGAGGCAGAACGGGGCATGTTATGGGGCAGTATGGGGCATGTCATGGGGCAGTACGGGGCATGTTATGGGGCAGTACGGGGCATTGTTATGGGGCAGTACGGGGCATGTTATGGGGCATTGTTATGGGGCAGTACGGGGCATGCTATGGGGCATTGTTATGGGGCAGTATGGGGCATGTTATGGGGCAGTACGGGGCATGTTATGGGGCAGTACGGGGCATGTTATGGGGCAGTACGGGGCATGTTATGGGGCAGTATGGGGCATTGTTATGGGGCAGTATGGGGCATGTTATGGGGCATTGTTATGGGGCATGTTATGGGGCAGTATGGGGCATTGTTATGGGGCAGTACGGGACATGTTATGGGGCAGTACGGGGCATGTTATGGGGGCAGTATGGGGCATTGTTTGGGGCAGTATGGGGCATGTTATGGGGCATTGTTATGGGGCATGTTATGGGGCTGTATGGGACATGTTATGGGGCAGTACGGGGCATGTTATGGGGCAGTATGGGGCAGTACGGGGCATGTTATGGGGCATGCTATGGGGCAGTATGGGGCGTGTTATGGGGCAGAACGGGGCATGTTATGGGGCAGTATGGGGCATGTTATGGGGCAGTATGGGGCATGTTATGGGGCAGTATGGGGCATGTTATGGGGCAGAACGGGGCATGTTATGGGGCAGTTATGGGGGCATGTTATGGGGCAGTATGGGGCATGCTATGGTGCAGTATGGGGCATGTTATGGGGCATGTTATGGGGCATTGTTATGGGGCATGTTATGGGGCAGTACGGGGCATGTTATGGGGCATTGTTATGGGGCATGTTAAGGGGCAGTACGGGCCATGTTATGGGGCATTGTTATGGGGCTGTACGGGGCATGTTATGGGCCATTGTTATGGGGCATGTTATGGGGCATTGTTATGGGGCAGTACGGGGCATGTTATGGGGCAGTACGGGACATTGTTATGGGGCATGTTATGGGGCAGTACGGGACATTGTTATGGGGCATGTTATGGGGCAGTACGGGGCATGCTATGGGGCAGTATGGGGCATTGTTATGGGGCAGTACGGGGCATGTTATGAGGCATGTTATGGGGCAGTACGGGGCATGTTATGGGGCAGTACGGGGCATGTTATGGGGCAGTTATGGGGCATTGTTATGGGGCAGTACGGGGCATGTTATGGGGCATTGTTATGGGGCATGTTATGGGGCAGTATGGGGCATGTTATGGGGCAGTACGGGGCATTGGTATGGGGCATGTTATGGGGCAGTATGGGGCATGTTATGGGGCAGTACGGGGCATGCTATGGGGCAGTATGGGGCGTGTTATGAGGTAGAACGGGGCATGTTATGGGGCAGTACGGGGCATGTTATGGGGCATTGTTATGGGGCATGTTATGGGGCAGTACGGGGCATGTTATGGGGCATTGTATGGGGCATGTTATGGGGCAGTATGGGGCATGTTATGGGGCAGTACGGGGCATGTTATGGGGCATGTTATGGGCCATTGTTATGGGGCATGTTATGGGGCAGTATGGGGCATGTTATGGGGCAGTATGGGGCATGTTATGGGGCAGTACGGGGCATGTTATGGGGCATGTTATGGGGCATGTTACGGGGCACGTTACGGGGCATGTTATGGGGCAGTACGGGGCATGTTATGGGGCAGTACGGGGCATGTTATGGGGCAGTACGGGGCATGTTACGGGGCATGTTACGGGGCATGTTACGGGGCATGTTATGGGGCAGTACGGGGCATGTTATGGGGCAGTACGGGGCATGTTATGGGGCAGTATGGGGCATGTTATGGGGCAGTACGGGGCATGTTATGGGGCAGTACGGGGCATGTTATGGGGCAGTATGGGGCATGTTATGGGGCAGTATGGGGCATTGTTATGGTGTTGTTATGGGGTGTTGTTATGGGGCAGTACGGGGCATGTTATGGGGCATGTTATGGGGCATGTTACGGGGCACGTTACGGGGCATGTTATGGGGCAGTACGGGGCATGTTATGGGCAGTACGGGGCATGTTATGGGGCAGTACGGGGCATGTTACGGGGCATGTTACGGGGCATGTTACGGGGCATGTTATGGGGCAGTACGGGGCATGTTATGGGGCAGTACGGGGCATGTTATGGGGCAGTATGGGGCATTGTTATGGGGTGTTGTTATGGGGTGTTGTTATGGGGCAGTATAGGGCATGTTGGTGCAATATAAGGAGAGATTTACCTTATACAAAGCGAGACTGAATAAAAACGTGGAAAAAATCCAATTACAGATTTAAAAAACGAAAACAGTAATAAACAGACATTTCGTGCGTTTCCAGGATGAGCAGCTTTAATAAACATCTTGTCAGCGATAACAGGCATTATCAGCCCAAGGTCAGGCAGAGCGTGAGTGTCTGGAATCCTACATTGTGTGTGTGTGTATGTGTGTGTGTGTGTATGTGTGTTTGCGTACACATTGCATGTGATTCTGTGTGTGTCTGTAATCTTACATTGTCTATTGATACACAGCAGAAACATACATTGGGCCACATTACACTCTTCACGCTAACGTTAGCTGTGGTGTTTACCGCATATTACAATCCAAACACAAACGGGATAAAAAAACATTTGCGTTTGGTATCTTGTGCTTCTCTGCGTGAGGTTACTGTACTTTGTGCTTCCTATACTTAACATGGGGAGCGCAAAGTGTTAATCAGCGCTGGATTACAAAGTCCCAGCGCTGTTTAACGTCCGGCTTTGGTCAGTAAGAAAGTTAACCAGAGCCAGAAGCTGGTGTTAACGGATTCCGCTTCTGCACAATCCCTTAACACCAGCTAAAAAAATAAGAAAAACATCCTATACTCGCCCTCTGTCCCGCGGCTCCAACCGCCTCCTCCGGCCGGCGGCAGCAGGGAAAGACTGGGGGGAAAAAGTCCCCCCAATCTCTCCCTGCGTATCAAGGTGAGATCCGGCTGGTCATGTGACCGGCAGGGAGTAACTCAATGGAGTCCTATGGACTCCAGTGAGTGGATGCTCGCAGCTGCGCTCAGCGCTGTGTGTGCTTATTCCACCGCAGGGTCGGTGAATTGAACTCGTTAAAGTGTGTTGAAATTTCGGTGCTCTTTGAATAACCCCTATAGTCGTTGGTGGGACGGACCTGTGACACCAGGCAATGGCGGCCCCTACAACCCCAATTATTACGAAATCACAGCACACGCCTTTACCACCATATATATAACAAGAGGGGCAAGTGGCACAATCGCCATGGTAACCATGACCTCAGCAGGACTTTCCATTGGCTCTTAGAGATTCAGGCTCAGCAACAAAGAAATTATCTGAGAAAAGGCAAACGATTAAAAGCGATTATTAGCACATCGAGTGACCGAGCCGGCCGTGATCACCGGTTCCCTGGAAAACCACCCCGGGGTGTGAGTGATCATCATCACACGGGGCGTATTCACAAGGTTTTGATTTCACAGCTCATTTACCGCGTGTCAATAACCCCTCACTCCAGCAAACCCCTGCGTGTTCCCTGCGTGTCCCCTGCACGCACCATGTGTTCCCTGCATGTCCCCTGCATGCAACATATGTGTTCCCTGCGTGTCCCCTGCACGCACCATGTGTTCCCTGCGTGTCCCCTGCACGCACCATGTGTTCCCTGCGTGTCCCCTGCACGCACCATGTGTTCCCTGCATGTCCCCTGCATGCAACATATGTGTTCCCTGCGTGTCCCCTGCACGCACCATGTGTTCCCTGCGTGTCCCCTGCATGCAACATGTGTTCCTGCGTGTCCCCTGCATGCAACATGTGTTCCCTGCGTGTCCCCTGCATGCACTATGCGCGTCCCATGATGATTTACCATGCAATGCTGCTCCCCAGGTGATGAGACGCATGCGGCTAACCTTTCTGTTTGCCCTTTTTCTCCTTCCTGGCACCGCCAGCCGGGCAGCCTGCAGCAGCTGCCGATTTAGCTTTTTTTGTAGATTTTGGCGCCTGTGTTTCTGCCGCCACCTGGGCCTCCTCCTGCTCAGCCTCCTGCACTGCTCGAGAGAAGCGGGACGAGCGCAGAGAGAGGGGAGAGAAAAGACAAAACACACAGACACATCAGCGGCTTCAAAGTCGGGCGTTCGCCAGGTACCCACTTTATGAAGATTTCCTGCTGCCTGAACCAAGGACTTCACCGGACAAACCCCGACGGGGAAAGACAACGAGCGCATAACGTGTCCATCAAACCAAACAATGTGCAGGATTCACAGACACAACGTTACCAACAGAGGAAAAGGAACAGATTGCGCGTCTCTTCCACCGCATTACACCTAATACACAGATACCCGAGCGCCCCATGAATCCCCCGCATTACACCTAATACACAGATACCCGATCGCCCCATGAATCACCGCATTACACCTAATACACAGATACCCGATCGCCCCATGAATCCCCCCGCATTACACCTAATACACAGATACCCGAGCGCCCCATGAATCCCCCCGCATTACACCTAATACACAGATACCGAGCGCCCCATGAATCCCCGCATTACACCTAATACACAGATACCCGAGCGCCCCATGAATCCCCCGCATTACACCTAATACACAGATACCCGAGCGCCCCATGAACCCCCGCATTACACCTAATACACAGATACCCGATCGCCCCATGAATCCCCGCATTACACCTAATACACAGATACCCGAGCGCCCCATGAATCCCCCCGCATTACACCTAATACACAGATACCCGAGCGCCCCATGAATCCCCCGCATTACACCTAATACACAGATACCCGAGAGCCCCATGAATCCCCCCGCATTACACCTAATACACAGATACCCGAGCGCCCCATGAATCACCCGCATTACCCCTAATACACAGATACCCGAGCACCCCATGAATCACCCGCATTACACCTAATACAGATACCCGAGCGCCCCATGAATCCCCCCGCATTACACCTAATACACAGATACCCGAGCGCCCCATGAATCCCCCGCATTACACCTAATACACAGATACCCGAGCGCCCATGAATCCCCCGCATTACACCTAATACAGATACCCGAGCGCCCCATGAATCCCCCGCATTACACCTAATACACAGATACCCGAGCGCCCCATGAATCCCCCGCATTACACCTAATACACAGATACCCGAGCGCCCCATGAATCCCCCCGCATTACACCTAATACACAGATACCCGAGCGCCCCATGAATCCCCCCGCATTACACCTAATACACAGATACCCGAGCGCCCCATGAATCCCCCCGCATTACACCTAATACACAGATACCCGAGTCCCCATGAATCCCCCCGCATTACACCTAATACACAGATACCCGAGCGCCCCATGAATCCCCCGCATTACACCTAATACACAGATACCCGAGCGCCCCATGAATCACCCGCATTACACCTAATACACAGATACCCGAGCGCCCCATGAATCCCCCCGCATTACACCTAATACACAGATACCCGACCCGAGCGCCCCATGAATCCCCCCGCATTACACCTAATACACAGATACCCGAGCGCCCCATGAATCCCCCGCATTACACCTAATACACAGATACCGAGCGCCCCATGAATCCCCCGCATTACACCTAATACACAGATACCCGAGCACCCCATGAATCCCCCCGCATTACACCTAATACAGATACCCGAGCGCCCCATGAATCCCCCGCATTACACCTAATACACAGATACCCGAGCGCCCCATGAATCCCCCCGCATTACACCTAATACACAGATACCCGAGCGCCCCATGAATCCCCCCGCATTACACCTAATACACAGATACCCGAGCGCCCCATGAATCCCCCCGCATTACACCTAATACACAGATACCCGAGCGCCCCATGAATCCCCCCGCATTACACCTAATACACAGATACCCGAGCGCCCATGAATCCCCCCGCATTACACCTAATACACAGATACCCGATCGCCCCATGAATCCCCCCGCATTACACCTAATACACAGATACCCGAGCGCCCCATGAATCCCCCCGCATTACACCTAATACACAGATACCCGATCGCCCCATGAATCCCCCCGCATTACACCTAATACACAGATACCGGAGCGCCCCATGAATCCCCCCGCATTACACCTAATACACAGATACCCGAGCACCCCATGAATCCCCCCGCATTACACCTAATACACAGATACCCGAGCGCCCCATGAATCCCCCCGCATTACACCTAATACACAGATACCCGAGCGCCCCATGAATCCCCCCGCATTACACCTAATACACAGATACCCGAGCGCCCCATGAATCCCCGCATTACACCTAATACACAGATACCCGAGCGCCCCATGAATCCCCCGCATTACACCTAATACACAGATACCCGAGCGCCCCATGAATCCCCCGCATTACACCTAATACACAGATACCCGAGAGCCCCATGAATTCCCCCGCATTACACCTAATACACAGATACCCGAGCGCCCCATGAATCCCCCGCATTACACCTAATACACAGATACCCGAGCGCCCCATGAATCCCCCCGCATTACACCTAATACACAGATACCCGAGCGCCCCATGAATCCCCCGCATTACACCTAATACACAGATACCCGAGCGCCCATGAATCACCCGCATTACACCTAATACACAGATACCCGAGCGCCCCATGAATCCCCCCGCATTACACCTAATACACAGATACCCGAGCGCCCCATGAATCCCCCGCATTACACCTAATACACAGATACCCGAGCGCCCCATGAATCCCCCGCATTACACCTAATACACAGATACCCGAGCGCCCCATGAATCCCCCGCATTACACCTAATACACAGATACCCGAGCGCCCCATGAATCCCCCGCATTACACCTAATACACAGATACCCGAGCGCCCCATGAATCCCCCGCATTACACCTAATACACAGATACCCGAGCGCCCCATGAATCCCCCCGCATTACACCTAATACACAGATACCCGAGCGCCCCATGAATCCCCCGCATTACACCTAATACACAGATACCCGAGCGCCCCATGAATCCCCCCGCATTACACCTAATACACAGATACCCGAGCGCCCCATGAATCCCCCCGCATTACACCTAATACACAGATACCCGAGCGCCCCATGAATCCCCCCGCATTACACCTAATACAGATACCCGAGCGCCCCATGAATCCCCCGCATTACACCTAATACACACAGATACCCGAGCGCCCCATGAATCCCCCGCATTACACCTAATACACAGATACCCGAGCGCCCCATGAATCCCCCGCATTACACCTAATACACAGATACCCGAGCGCCCATGAATCCCCCGCATTACACCTAATACAGATACCCGAGCGCCCCATGAATCCCCCCGCATTACACCTAATACACAGATACCCGAGCGCCCCATGAATCCCCCGCATTACACCTAATAACAGATACCCGAGCGCCCCATGAATCCCCCGCATTACACCTAATACACAGATACCGAGCGCCCCATGAATCCCCCGCATTACACCTAATACAGATACCCGAGCGCCCCATGAATCCCCCCGCATTACACCTAATACACAGATACCCGAGCGCCCCATGAATCCCCCCGCATTACACCTAATACACAGATACCCGAGCGCCCATGAATCCCCCGCATTACACCTAATACACAGATACCCGAGCGCCCCATGAATCCCCCCGCATTACACCTAATACAGATACCCGAGCGCCCCATGAATCCCCCCGCATTACACCTAATACACAGATACCCGAGCGCCCCATGAATCCCCCGCATTACACCTAATACACAGATACCCGAGCGCCCCATGAATCCCCCGCATTACACCTAATACAGATACCCGAGCGCCCCATGAATCCCCCCGCATTACACCTAATACACAGATACCCGAGCGCCCCATGAATCCCCCGCATTACACCTAATACAGATACCGAGCGCCCCATGAATCCCCCGCATTACACCTAATACAGATACCCGAGCGCCCCATGAATCCCCCGCATTACACCTAATACAGATACCCGAGCGCCCCATGAATCCCCCGCATTACACCTAATACACAGATACCCGAGCGCCCCATGAATCCCCCCGCATTACACCTAATACACAGATACCCGAGCGCCCCATGAATCCCCCGCATTACACCTAATACACAGATACCCGAGCGCCCCATGAATCCCCCCGCATTACACCTAATACACAGATACCCGAGCGCCCCATGAATCCCCCGCATTACACCTAATACACAGATACCCGAGCGCCCCATGAATCCCCCCGCATTACACCTAATACACAGATACCCGAGCGCCCCATGAATCCCCCCGCATTACACCTAATACACAGATACCGAGCGCCCCATGAATCCCCCGCATTACACCTAATACACAGATACCCGAGCGCCCCATGAATCCCCCGCATTACACCTAATACACAGATACCCGAGCGCCCCATGAATCCCCCGCATTACACCTAATACAGATACCCGAGCACCCATGAATCCCCGCATTAACCTAATACACAGATACCCGAGCGCCCCATGAATCCCCCCGCATTACACCTAATACAGATACCCGAGCGCCCCATGAATCCCCCCGCATTACACCTAATACACAGATACCCGAGCGCCCCATGAATCCCCCGCATTACACCTAATACACAGATACCCGAGCGCCCCATGAATCCCCCGCATTACACCTAATACACAGATACCCGAGCGCCCCATGAATCCCCCGCATTACACCTAATACACAGATACCCGAGCGCCCCATGAATCCCCCGCATTACACCTAATACACAGATACCCGATCGCCCCATGAATCCCCCGCATTACACCTAATACACAGTACCCGAGCACCCATGAATCCCCCGCATTACACCCAATACACAGATACCGAGCGCCCCATGAATCCCCCCGCATTACACCTAATACACAGATACCGAGCGCCCCATGAATCCCCCGCATTACACCTAATACACAGATACCGAGAGCCCCATGAATCCCCCCGCATTACACCTAATACACAGATACCGAGCGCCCCATGAATCCCCGCATTACACCTAATACACAGATACCGAGCGCCCCATGAATCCCCCCGCATTACACCTAATACAGATACCCGAGCGCCCCATGAATCCCCCGCATTACACCTAATACAGATACCCGAGCGCCCCATGAATCCCCCGCATTACACCTAATACAGATACCCGAGCACCCATGAATCCCCCGCATTACACCTAATACACAGATACCCGAGCGCCTGAATCCCCCCGCATTACACCTAATACACAGATACCGAGCGCCCCATGAATCCCCCGCATTACACCTAATACACAGATACCGAGCGCCCCATGAATCCCCCGCATTACACCTAATACACAGATACCCGAGCACCCATGAATCCCCCGCATTACTAATACAGATACCCGAGCGCCCCATGAATCCCCCGCATTACACCTAATACAGATACCCGAGCGCCCCATGAATCCCCCCGCATTACACCTAATACAGATACCCGAGCGCGCCCCATGAATGCCCCCGCATTACACCTAATACAGATACCCGAGCGCCCCATGAATCCCCGCATTACACCTAATACACAGATACCCGAGCGCCCCATGAATCCCCCCGCATTACACCTAATACAGATACCCGAGCGCCCCATGAATCCCCCGCATTACACTAATACACAGATACCGAGCGCCCCATGAATCCCCCCGCATTACACCTAATACACACCCGAGCGCCCCATGAATCCCCCATTACACCTAATACACAGATACCCGAGCGCCCCATGAATCCCCCGCATTACACCTAATACAGATACCCGAGCGCCCCATGAATCCCCCGCATTACACCTAATACACAGATACCCGAGCGCCCCATGAATCCCCCGCATTACACTAATACACAGATACCGAGCCCCATGAATCCCCCGCATTAACACCTAATACACAGATACCCGAGAGCCCCATGAATCCCCCGCATTACACCTAATACACAGATACCCGAGCGCCCCATGAATCCCCCGCATTACACCTAATACAGATACCCGAGCGCCCCATGAATCCCCGCATTACCCCTAATACAGATACCCGAGCGCCCCATGAATCCCCCGCATTACACCTAATACAGATACCCGAGCGCCCCATGAATCCCCGCATTACACCTTAATACACAGATACCCGAGCGCCCCATGAATCCCCCCGCATTACACCTAATACACAGATACCCGAGCGCCCCATGAATCCCCCGCATTACACCTAATACACAGATACCCGAGCGCCCCATGAATCCCCCGCATTACACCTAATACACAGATACCCGAGCGCCCCATGAATCCCTCCGCATTACACCTAATACACAGATACCCGAGCGCCCCATGAATCCCCGCATTACACCTAATACACAGATACCCGAGCGCCCCATGAATCCCCCCGCATTACACTAATACACAGATACCGAGCGCCCCATGAATCCCCCCGCATTACACCTAATACAACATACCCGAGCGCCCCATGAATCCCCCGCATTACACCTAATACACAGATACCCGAGCGCCCCATGAATCCCCCCGCATTACACCTAATACACAGATACCCGAGCGCCCCATGAATCCCCCCACATTACATCTCATAGAGCATTATATGGATTTGAATTCCAGATACTTGTAGGACTCCTGCAGGTGGAGGTTGGACCCTCTGGCCTTCAGCTCTCTGTTATGTCTTTGAGGTCCTTTCTCTATTGACCGCTTGGCCTCTGGGTTGAATGTTCCTCTTCCTTGGCTGGAGACCAGACTCGGCTGCCGCAGTAACAGACACCTTGGTAGAAATGTTTCCAATGTCTTCATGCGTTTCCTCCTCGTACCAGAATATTTTGGCCGATTTGTTTGATCCGCTGCCTCAGTCGCTGGAGATTCTTAGTCCACATACCCGGGCTCCCTTCACTGCTCTCGGATCCAGAGGGGACGCGTCACAATCCTTACACCTTATCACTTGGAAACGTTCAGGGGCTTCTGGTCGTCACAATATTTCAGAAACAACTTCTGCACTTTCATCGTTTGGGCCCAGGATCCCAAACAATCGATGCTGAAACCTATGGCCTCCTTGGCATCTGGAATGGGACTTAACAGATATGGATCTGCTCCTTTAACCACCTTGTTTGAAGAAGACAAAGGATTCCAAAGAACATGAAACACCGGCCGGTTACCATCACCTGACTTGCCACCTCCCTCAGGGCATGCGCTTACAGCATCCTCCATCATACCTTTACATGGGACGTTTTTCCTCAGGATCCTTGGCCTCTCTCCTTCTGGTCTCTTTGTGTCTATCTTTTATGTATATTTGTTGTTGTGTCTCACCCATTGTACAGCACTACGGAATTGTTGGGGCTTTATGACCCCTTGTAACTGTAACTTGGACTCTGGACTCCCACCTTCCGGCCATACAGGTCATGTTATTCTGCAGGATCTCCTGCACACGGTTTTCAGACGGTCGATCTGGATCATTTGCTCCTCACAGGTTCTGTTTCTCCATTTCCAAATGTACCGCGGTCTTCCAGCTCTCGCGTATTTTCCAGCTTTTACTGAGAAACCAAGTGGACGTTTTTGTGTCCAAGTACGAGAGCGGATACAGTTACCGGGGTGTCTTCCATCAGATCTTTTATTCCATTCAGACCTTTCCAGCCTGTAACTCTGAGCACTTTGGTCCGATGCAGGAATCAGCGATAGATGCGGCAGTGTTTGGCACATTCCTCACGGAGCGCGGCCTCTGCGGCAGATATCTTTCAAGAATTCAGGTTGGAAACGGCCAACTTTCAAAGACTTCTTCAAATCTACTGTGACGGAAACGCTCTTGTCCGTCTGTCCTGCTCTCCAGACACCCTCCTTTATGCAGATCGGCTCGGCTGTTGAGTTGCTCGGAACTCAGTGCCCCGAGCAGCCTGATCTCCTGCCCGTGACCCGCTGGATTGGACCTGCTGCCTCTGGCTGAATTGCCAGATGGCCGCTCTGTGCCTTCTGAGGGTGATCGTGTTTACCCTGAATAAGACACCAGGCAGGCTGTGTGTTCAAACAGGATCAACTGACTTTATAGGGGACAAGCACAGATATTTATGTGGTCAAATCGGGGTCATTAACATTCACAAAATCACAACATCTTCTAGGGGATCCTAATCAGACTGAACAGACAATTACAGTAAACACTACTTAACATTTCTAAATGAATTAAAACAATGGGCGATAGTGATTGACAAATTGATTACAGACAGCAGATTACAATCTATTCAAATATAAACAGATAACAGATACACACAGACAATAGACAACGAGGCAGTATTTGCATAATCCAGATTACACAAACCTAATTACATTATTCCAGTTCAACACAGAAATAAGCTTTAAACCAAGTCACAAACAGTTTGGCAATGCCCAAATGCCCTATGAACATTCTCTGCCATAAATATCCAGAGTCTGCGGACACGAGGCTGGCATCCGCTCCTCTCCAAGGTTCACACAGTCTATGTGTAGTGTGAGCAATGCTGTGAGTGCCCGCGCCAGCCAGTCCCAACTGGAACACAAGTCACTGAAAAAGGTGGCGGAGGCCTCCGTCACACCTACCTTATGAACATCTCCTTCTCCAACTAGTGCGATATGAAGCCTCCGTGTCCTGCTGTGTAATTTCCAGATCCCCCTGCTGACAGGGAACCTTAACCATAGGAACGACCTGGGGCCGAGTATTATCCCGCCAGGATTTACTATTTCCTGTTCCCTCCCTCTGTTACTGGCTTATTGTTATTCATGTCATTGTTTCCATATTAAATCGACATTTATACATTGTCTCGATTTCTGGCTGCACTGACTCTGGATTTCTGGATTATTTCCTCTAATCCATCCTTTCTCTTCTCCCTTTTTCAGTTTTTCCGTATTTCTTTTCCACCAATGTGAGATATACACAACCAAGTTTCCAGTTCCTCTTGATCGGATTTATTGACGGGTTTCAGTTCAGTATCTTCCACCTTCATTCAAATTCAAAGAAAGAGACTGAAGACGGGGTCGTTGAAAGCCTATATATGCGAAGGAGCTCTCGGATTGGCTATTGTAGTTATATTTATATACAGTCCGGTCCAGAAATATTAGGACATGGACACAATTGTAACATCTTTGGCTCTATACACCACCACAATGGAGTTGGAATGAAACGAACACAATGTGCTTTACCTGCAGACTGTCAGCTTTAATTTGAGGGTACGTACAGCCAACTCAGGTGAACCGTGTAGGACTTACAGCAGTTTGCAGATGTGCCTCCCACTTGTTAAGGGACCAAAAGTAATGGGACAATTGGCTTCTCAGCTGTTCCATGGCCAGGTGTGTGATATTCCCTCATTACCCCAATTACAATGTGCAGATAAAAGGCCCAGAGTTCATTTCAAGTGTGCTATTTGCATTTGGAATCTGTTGCTGTCAACTCTCAAGATGAGATCCAAAGAGCTGTCACTATCAGTGAAGCAAGCCATCATTAGGCTGAAGAAACAAAACAAACCCATCAGAGAGATAGCAAAAACATTAGGCGTGGCCAAAACAACTGTATGGAACATTCTCAAAAAGACGGAACGCACCGGTGAGCTCAGCAACACCAAAAGACCCGGGAGACCACGGAAAACAACTGTGGTGGATGAATGAAGAAATCTTTCCCTGGTGAAGAAAACACCCTTCACAACAGTTGGCCAGATCAAGAACACTCTCCAGGAGGTAGGTGTATGTGTGTCAAAGTCAACAATCAAGAGAAGACTTCACCAGAGTGAATACAGCGGGTTCACCACAAGATGTAAACCATTAATGAGCCTCAAAAACAGGAAGGCCAGATTAGAGTTTGCCAAACAACACCTAACAAAGCCTTCACAGTTCTGGAACAAGATCCTATGGACAGATGAGACCAAGATCAACTTGTACCAGAGTGATGGGAAGAGAAGAGTATGGAGAAGGAAAGGAACTGCTCACGATCCTAAGCATACCACCTCATCAGTGAAGCATGGTGGTGGTAGTGTCATGGCGTGGGCATGTATGGCTGCCAATGGAACTGGTTCTCTTGTATTTATTGATGATGTGACGCTGACAAAAGCAGCAGGATGAATCCTGAAGTGTTTCGGGCAATATTATCTGCTCACATCCAGCCAAATGCTGCAGAACTCATTGGACGGCGCTTCACAGTGCAGATGGACAATGACCCAAAGCATACGGCAAAAGCAAGCACAGAGGTTTTGAAGGGACAGAAGTGGAATGTTATGCAATGGCCAAGTCAATCACCTGACCTGAATCCCATTGAGCAGCATTTCACTTGCTGAAGACTAAACTGAAGGGAAAATGCCCCAAGAACAAGCAGGAACTGAAGACAGTTGCAGTAGAGGCCTGGCAGAGCATCACCAGGGATGAAACCCAGCGTCTGGTGATGTCTATGCGTTCCAGACTTCAGGCTGTGATTGACTGCAAAGGATTTGTAACCAAGTATTAAGAAGGGAAAGTTTGATTTATGATTATTATTCTGTCCCATTACTTTTGGTCCCTTAACAAGTGGGGGCACATCTGCAAACTGCTGTAAGTCCTACACCGTTCACCTGAGTTGGATGTACATACCCTCAAATTAAAGCTGACAGTCTGCAGTTAAAGCACATTGTGTTTGTTTCATTCCAACTCCATTGTGGTGGTGTATAGAGCCAAAGATGTTACAATTGTGTCCATGTCCCAATATGTATGGACCTGACTGTATATATACACTGTATATATATTCATTACATTTTGTTCTATATGTTCTTGCACATCTCTCTCTCTGCTGCTGAGGAATTCAGTGCCGGTACAGCAGGCTAATATTCACCACCGTGTCTTTGCTATAATTATACAGACAATACGTACATGATATAAATAATAATGAGCCTCATATACAGAGATATTTCAGGGCAATTGTCCTTATATTCCATATGTTTAATTCTCTGTATGTAATGTATAAAGTAAAGCACATTAAGTGATTCCATGCTGTACAATGTCCGCATCTTGAATTGTATCTTTACATATCTATTTGTATCTTTATGTATATTTGTATCTTTATCTATCAGAAGGCTGTGTGTTCGTATCACGTTGGGGTCACTCATTTTTCCCATTGTACAGCGCTACGGAACCTGTTGACGCTTTATAAATGCTTGTAACTGTAACTTATCTATATATCTTTGCATCTCTAGTTGTATCTTTGTTTATTATCAGGGTTATTCAGAGAAAGGTGAAACTCTGGAGAACGTTAGGAGAAGTGAAAATTCTAGGTCAAAATATCCGATTTAGGGCCCTATTACACTCTGCACGCTAATGGTAGCGCTCACCTGTGTGAGCACTACCGTTAGCTGCGGTGTTTAGGGCATATTACAATCCAAACGCAAACGGGTTAAAAAACCCGTTTGCGTTTGGTATCTTGCGCTCCTCTGCGCGAGGTTAGTGCACTTTGCTCTCCCTATATTTAACATGGGGAGCGCAAAGTGTTAATCAGCGCTGGATTACAATGTCTGATTAACGCCTGGCTCTGGTCAACGAAAAGTTAACCAGAGCCAGGACCTGGTGTTAATGGATTCCACTGGTGCAGAATCCGTTAACACTAGCTTGAAAAAATAAAAAAAAACGCAACATATACTTACCCTCTGTCCCGCGGCAAGGATCGCGGCTCCGGTCGCCTCCTCTGGCCGGCGGGAGCAGGGAAAGACAGGGGGAAAAAGTGCCCCCTGTCTCTCCCTGCGTATCACTACGCCGACCGGCCGGCTCTCGCGATGCGAGATCCGGCCAGTCACGTGACCAGCAGCGAGGAACTCAATGGAGTCCTATGGACTCCAGCGAGTGGATGCTCGAGGCTGCGCTCAGCGCTGCTGCGAGCATTCTGATTTTTAACGCTCGATAACAATGCAGGCAACATTGTTTGCGCCTTGCATTGTAATCTGGCGTGAAAAAAGGGGCACAAGGGGGGAAACTGCTGCGCAGTTTTTCCTCCCCTGCGCCCGCGTTTTAATGCTAAGAGCGTAATAGGGGCCTTAGAAAGTGAAATACATGGGAAACTTTTTCTGGTTTGGCCATTTTGACCTAGAATTTTCACTTCTCCTAAAGTTCTCCAGAGTTTCACCTTTCTCTGAATAACCCTGAAGATTTGTATCTATTTGTACTTCTCACGGCACAGTGATTGGTCGGTGATCATTATGGTGAAGCCGTGGATAATCGGCCGGTCATCAGATGACACTTGTGCAGTGCCCGTGGAAGATCCGCCGGGGGCGTAACGTGGCAATTAACACAGGAAAGTCACAGGAAGTCGGTTTTGCTTAGTGAGAGTTGTTACGGATCCTGGTATCCCAGGCGCCCCTTTCCGCTGAAACAGATATTTCCACACACAGTAGACGAAACGTACTATGTAGATGTTTCTCATTCGAAATCCAGATGGAGAATGCTTCTTTATTTCAAATACACACAGTTAACAGTTGAGACAACCCCCTCCCTTAAAGAATACATTATAGATAAGATTAAGAGTCTCCAGTCAGAGAACAATAGAAAGAGCCATCTAACACAATGGAGTGTTTACACATGCCTTCTCATCTTAAAGGAATCTTCTTACTGCAGGGAAAATACAATTTACAGAGAGGGGGGTAGCCACAGAGAAGTACAGTATAAAGACAGAGGACAGCTAATACAGAGATGTACACTATACAGAGAGAAGGGACACAGAAACAATACTCTACAATAAACACATAAGGGAATATTAATGTAACACAGACATCAGATAATAGCGCACACAGAACAAACACTCTACCTTACATACAGAGACAATAAACTGTAAAGAAAATAAATGTAACATAAACTTTGTGGCGGCCGTTTCGTCACAATGCTCCCCCCATGATCAGCACTCCGGCAGACACAGCCAGACCCTGACGGGTCGGCTCGGGAATGTCCGGGCCTGCTCACAGCTAGCGATCAAGTTTGATTTGTCGACTCAACCCATCAGCATTGCCGTTCTGCTTCCCTGGCCGATAGTGGATGGTGAAGTCAAAGGCTTGTAGGGCTAGGCTCCATTGCAATAGCCTGCCATTGTCTCCTGCACACGGTGAAGCCAGACTAATGGGTTGTGGTCTGTGAGCAGGGAAAAGGGGCGGGCATAGAGGTAGGGCTACAACTTCTTTAGGGCCCACACAACAGCGAGGCATTCCTTTTCGATGGCCGCATACCCAACCTCCCGTGGCAGTAACTTCCGGCTCAAAAAGACCACAGGGTGCTCTTGTCCATCCTCGCCAACTTGGCTCAGTACTGCCCCCAGTCCATATGTAGAAGCGTCTGTATTAACGAGAAAACATTTAGATGGATCAAGGGCAGATAGCAGAGGAGCATCAGTGAGAGCACGCTTTAGCTGTTTGAAGGCTTCCTCGCACTCTGAGGCCCAGGCCACCTGACGGGGTAGGCTCTTTTTTGTCAGATCAGTCAGGGGCTTCACTATGCTGCTATAGTTGGGGACAAATTTCCTATAGTAGCTTGCCGTCCCGAGAAAAGCCATCACTTGGGTCTTAGTGTGGGTGTGTGCCAGTTGACTATTGCCTCAACTTTTGTTGGCTCGGGCCACTGTTTTCCCCCACCCACCCGGTGACCCAAGTATTGTACCTCGGCCATACCGATGTGACACCTTTCTGGCTTTAAAGTCAGCCCAGCTTGATGGATCCTGTCTAGTACAGTTTCTATGTGGAGGAGATGCTCCTCCCAGGTCACGCTGTAGATGGCGATGTCATCTAAGTAGGCCCCGACAAAGCCTTGGAGACATCTAGTAATCTGTCCACCATCCTCTGAAAGGTGGCCGGGGCATTCTTCATCCCGAAAGGCATTACCTTAAATTGATACAGGCCAAATGGGGTGATGAATGCCAATTTGGGAATGGCATCGGGAGTCAGGGGATCTGTCAGTATCCCTTACATAGGTCGATAGTGGTCAAATAATTCCTCCTAGCTATCTGGTCCAACAGCTCATTTACACGAGGCATGGGGAAGGCATCGGTTACAGTCTTCTCATTGAGTTTCCTGTAATCCACACAGAACCGGGTAGTCCAATCCCGCTTGGGTACTAGGATTACAGGGGAGACCCATGGGCTGTCTGAGCCCTCAATGACTCCCAGGCGGAGCATCTCCTGCAGCTCCTTCCGCATCCCGACTCTAACCGACTCAGTGATGCGAAAAGGAGGTTGCCTAAGGGGGGGTCTGGCCCTGTGTTTCTACCTTGTGCAGGGCTAGCTCTGTGTAGCCGGGCTCCCCAGACAGGACTCCTGGGTTCCTGGTTAGCAGAGCCCGGGCTTGCTCTTTTTCCAGGTCGCTAAGCGCTTCTCCTAGCTTTACAGATTCCACCTTGTCTGATGGGGTTCCCTTCCCCAAGAGGTCAGGTAAGGGAAGGCCTTCTAGATCTTCAGAGGCAGGGGCGCAAATGGCTGCCACCTCCTCAGGCCGCTCATGGTAGGGTTTCAGCATGTTCACATGGAACATGCGTCTGACCCTATCATCAGTGCACGGAACCACTATATATGTTGTGTCGTTCTTTTGTTCTACGACTCGATAGGGACCTTGCCAAGCTGCCTGCAGTTTGTTTTGCCTCGTAGGTTCCAGCAGTAGGACTTTTTGTCCCATCTGGAAGCTGCGGCCTCGGGCCCCCTATCATACCAGTTGCGCTGGCGCTCCTGAGCCGATAGGAGGTTCTCACGGACGGCCTGGGTGAGCTCTCCCATTCAGTCCCTCAGCTCAGGGACGAACTGGAGAATAGGGGTCCCTTCTGCACTCTCCTCCCCTTCCCAGTATTCCCTAACCAGGTCAAGGGGCCCCCTCACCCTCTGCCCGTACAGTAAATCAAAGGGGGAGAACCCAGTGGATTCTTGGGGGATCTCCCGGTAGGCAATCAGAAGGTGTGGCAGGAACGTCTCCCAATTTTTGCACTTGGTGATAAAGGTAACCAGAAGTTGTTTCAGGGTCCCAGTGAATCGCTCGCATAACCCATTGGTTTGTGGGTGATAAGGGGAACTCCTGATCGACTTTATGCCACACAGCCTCCACAACTGGTTGGTAACTTCCGCGGTAAACTGGGTGCCCTGGTCCGAGAGTATCTCCTGGGGGAATCCCACCCTGGAGAACACTCCGACCAAAGCATCCGCCACCGTTTCAGCCCAGATGTTGGACAACGCAACCGCTTCGGGGTACCGGGTGGCATAATCCACTACGGTCAAAATGTACTTCTTCCCAGACGGGCTGAGCTTGGCCAGGGGCCCTATGATATCGACGGCGACCCGGCTAAAGGGCTCCTCCACAAAGGGGAGGGGGTGTAGCTTCGCTCTGGTGCGGTCTCCTCTCTTACCCACACGCTGACAGCTGTTGCACATCTGGCAGTACTGTCGGATGTCCTTGGATACCCCTGGCCAGAAAAGGTTTGGGTGAGCCGGTGTCTGGTACGGCTGACCCCAAGGTGTCTGGCCAAGGGTATGTCATGGGCAATCCTCAGTAACTCTTGTCTATATTTCTGGGGCACTATGAGCTGATGTGTGACAGTGGGGCTGGAACCTGAACTTCTTTCTGGTACCCGATATAACAGCCCCTTTTCCCAAATAAAACGTTCCCCCTCTATCCCCCCTCGTCCCTCCTCTGCCCTACTCCTATAAACCTCTAAGGAGGGGCCCTCGCTCACCTCCCTCTCGAAGTCAGTGGGGGCATCCCAGGGAAGGGTACTAGCGATTCGAGTGGGCATAGGGCTATTGCTCCTTATCTGAGCCTCGTTGGAGTGCGAGTTGACCCCTGCAGCATGACTCTGCCCTCTTGTGGTCACTGGGCAGGTTTCCTCGGCAGGACAAAGGGAAAAAGTCGATGTGAGCTGGCCCAGATCGTTTCCCAGTAGTACATCCGCTGGTAGGTCTCTCATCAGACCAACAACCACCATGCCTGCTCCGGCGCCCCAGTTCAGGTGAACCCGGGCTGTGGGTAGTCTGTGCACTGCTCCTCCAGCCACCCGGACTGCGACTGCTCCATTGTTTTGTCAGCATCCCGGACCAGATGGTGTTTTACCAAGGTGATGATGGCTCCAGTGGCTCGAAGACCATGGGCTGGATTCCCGTTAATCCACACCGGTTGTCGGTGGTTGTCCTCTGCGGCGGCCTGCACAGGGTTCACTTCGTGTAGGATGGCCCAAGTTTCTTCACCCCCTGTAGATACTCCAAAAGTGGGGTGGTATTCGGGCACTTTGTGGTAACAATGAACTGCGGCTCAAGGCTTTGGAGGGGGACCCCGAGAGGATGCTGGTTACCCCTGGTACATTGACTCCTCACATATCCCAGTTGGTTGCAAGCGTAGCACCGAACCCCTGATCTGGGATCTGAACGGGACCCCAATGAGAGCGGTTCACCTTCCATTCTCGGTTGTTCGGTGGCCCCACTGGGCATTGGAGACAGACGGGGTTGGAGCTTCAGGGGTCTGGCGTTGGTGCCTCCTGGCATCCTGATGCTCATCCGCTAAGAGGGCAGCCTCCGAGATTGTGAGGGGCCGTCGGTCTTGGACCCATTCTTGGGTTTCTGCTGGGATGCCATTGTAAAATTGTTCCAGCAGCATTAACTGCATTACATCCTCTCCCGAGTCAGCCTGGTACCCTTGTATCCATTGTGATGCTGCTCGGTGCAGTTTGCAAGCCCATTCCGCATGGGTATCTTTCTCAGTCTTTCTTAAAGGAACACTCTAACAAAAAAATCACCCCCCGTTTTTTAATCCTAACCTATCCCTATTCCCTTAATAAATAGTTATTTTTTGTTTTTTTCTTGTAACTGTAATACTTACCCTAAAATCCGCTTTGTTTCCAGCGGCGTTTTTTTTTATACTCACCTCCCTCCTCTTCCGCTCCCGTCCTTCTTCTTGCTTTGTGGCTTCTGGTTTACGCGAGAAGCGCGCATGCGCGCCTCTCACATAAGCCAGCCAATCGGCAGGCTTCCTCCCGGCTCCCTCTGAGGATTAGTGTTGCGCGCAAGAGGATGTGCGCAACACTAACCCTCAGAGGGAGCCGCCAGCTTCTGCGCTGAGTTGGAGACGTCATCGCGCTGAAAGCGGATGACGTCTCCTACTCGGCAAAAGTCGGCAGAAGCGGGAAATATGATTCCCGCTCTGCTGACTGACAGCTGGGAGGGCGGAGTAAAGTTCTCCGCCTCTCTCAGCTGTTTTCAGCATTTACAGCTGAACCGCTGAGCGGAGGGAGGGGGGACAGAGGGCAGGATACTCCGCACATCATGACCACCTAAAATAGCTTAGGTGGTCATGTTGCTTAGAGTATCCCTTTAAGTCTAGGAAACGCCTGCGGTATGCCTCTGGTGTAAGTGCATACCTGGCCAGTAGGACTTCCTTGACTTGGTCGTACTTGCGGACGTCCGCATCCAAAACAGTTCTGTAGGCATCCGCTGCGCGACCAGAGAGTTTGCTGGCAGTATGGGAACCCAGTTTCTTGGATCAATCTCTTGCAGATTACATTGCCTTTCAAAATCCTGCAGGTACCCAACAAGGTCGTCGTCTGCTTCCACAAACGGCCGAAAAGCCTGGTATGGGACTTTACGGGCTGCGGGCACCTGGATCAGTGAAGCTGGTGCTGCTCCCCTGGGTGGTCGCATCCGTGCCTGGCGATCTCTTTCTGAAAGCAAATAAGTGTTGACGTCATCCATGATAGCTCAAATGACTTCCGCAGGCGGGTTAGGGCCAAAGTATGCCATCCTCATCCGCATCTCTTTTCGAAACTCTGTCTCTTCTACGGAGTCTTGGGACGGGGTTGACCTGGCGCGGTCGTCCTCCATTAGGGCAGCAATGAGGGCAGCTTATGGTTTGCTGCTTGTTGTCAGTCCTCGAACCTCTGCCAATTCTTTAAGCGTTATCCGTTTCATGTGCAGGTAAACGCTCTTCATTCAGCATTTCAGGTGTCCATTGGCTCCCTCCAGCTGGAAAGGTCAATCCCATCCTGCTGCCAACCAGTGTTACGGATCCTGGTATCCCAGGCGCCCCTTTCCGCTGAAACACAGGAGATATTTCCACACACAGTAGACGACACGTACTATGTAGATGTTTCTCATTCGAAATCCAGATGGAGAATGCTTCTATATTTCAAATACACACAGTTAACAGTTGAGACAACCCCCTCCCTTAAAGAATACATTATAGATAAGATCAAGAGTCTCCAGTCAGAGAACAATAGAAAGAGCCATCTAACACAATGGAGTGTTTACACATGCCTTCTCATCTTAAAGGAATCTTCTTACTGCAGGGAAAATACAATTTACAGAGATGGGGGTAGCCACAGAGAAGTACAGTATAAAGACAGAAGACAGCTAATATAGAGATGTACACTATACAGAGAGAAGGTATACAGAATCAATACACTACAATAAACACATAAGGGAATATTAATGTAACACAGATATCAGATAATAGCGCACACAGAACAAACACTCTACCTTACATACAGAGACAATAAACTGTAAAGAAAATAAATGTAACATAAACTTTGGGGCGGCCGTTTCATCACAAGCGTATTCCCCGGATTCCCTCAGGTACCGGCTTCATACAAGGCCTAATGAATCTAATAAGGCGTTTACAAGTCACCGAGAGGATTTGCGTGGCATTACTCTGGTGAGCTGTGCCGAGCGCCCAGGAGAGGTGGTGTACGGGAGCACACGCTTTATAACACTGACCTGTAATGTGGGTCTAACGGAATCCATGAATAAAGCCCACGCGTTCACTCTTACCATGGGACGCATGTTATTTATTATTGCGCGCTGGTCTCCTCCACCCTGACCCAAGCGCCCGCCGGCCGAGCCAACCCGGGGCATGTTATACACAGGATGCTCCACTATAACAAACACTCTGACATCACACAGCCAAGCTACTGTGATTGGGCGACCAGATCCGCCAGGATTAGCCACACACGTATAATGTTTTCATGCTGATGGGCTGTGAATGTAAACTGCTTCCCTGCAGTATGAAGAATTCATATGCTTCAAGTGATACAAGGAGGAATGTCAGGTGACCCGCCTTGAAAAGTATATTCCCTTCCTGCAGCATATGGATTATACATACTTTTTCATGTGCTCCCCTCTGCATGAAACAGTAATGTGTGTCCAGGGAAACATGGCCGATCATGCAGCCCTATACCGTGACGTTCTACTGAAATGGATGAAATCTCAGCCAATCCTGGCCTTACCGCACTCCAAGAGTCACAGGCAGAGGGAAAGCCCAGGCATTGCATGAAAGAATTGATATTTTTAATTTCCTGTATGAATACATATGTATTGTTATTCAAATATGTACTGTAGTAAATACAGTATATTGAGCTGTGGTTCCCCCCCTCCCTTTCATAGCACGTGATTCTGTTAGGAATGTGGGGAAAGTAAAAAAAGATTTCTCTGAACCATATATGGTAAGAAGTGTTTATTTATTTGCAAAGTATTTTACCAGGAAGGATACATTGAGATTTCTCGTTTTCAAGTATGTCCTGGGTTCAAGAACATTGTATTTCTGTAATGACTAAAATTTCAAAGTTATAAATGCAAGATAATAGAATCAAAACACAAATATACAAATTAACACAGAAAATAAATATGTAAGTAATATAGTCACTATGTTACATGTTTACAGGTGCATTCCGTATTGAGGTATGTTAATAGGGAGCTCTTGAGTGACTTAAGACTAGGGGTTTCTTTGTTAAACTGTGTTGGCCAAATTCTGACGTGGAAATATATATGTATACTGATTGGCTGTTATATCACATTCCTGTTTGGGGCAGAGAAGAAACCCTGCCTAAGACGAACGTTCTCATTGGGTGTTTGAAATCTAATAAATTGGTCTGTCTAACAAAGGATATTCAGTAGGGATGCACCATACCACTTTTTTAAGACCGAGTACGAGTACCGATACTATTTTAAAAGTACTCACCGAGTACTGATACTTTTATTTTATGTCATGTGAACGCTTTCCAATAAGAACAGACCTCATATAAAAATGCAACCAGCTTTCATGTATATACCCCCCCAAAGAGATATATATATATACACAGAATTCCCCCAGCTCACATGTAGCATGCCCCCAGCTCACATGTATATATCCCCCGAGATATATATTTATATACGGAATGCCCCCAGCTCACATGGATATGTAGCTTGCCCCCAGCTCACATGGAGATTGCCCCCAGCTCACATGGACATGCCCCCAGCTCACATGGATATGCCCCCAGCTCTCATGGATATGACCCCAGCTCTCATGGATATGACCCCAGCTCTCATGGATATGCCCCCAGCTCACCTGGTGGATCTGGTCACATGGCCGCGTCGTGGCCGCCGGGCCGTGGAGGCCTCAACTCTGCCTCCAGCCGAGATCTCACGGGAGGCTCCCGTAAGATCTCGGCTGGCGGCAGCGTCACAGCCTCCACTGCCCGGCAGCTGCGTTACAGCCATGTGACCGGTTCCACCTTGCGACCGGACCCACCGCTAGGTGAGAATGTGGCCCGCCAGAGGGGAACGCTGGCCGAGTGCTTTTCATGCACGCGGCCAGCTTCCCCAGCCCCGTGGATATCGGAAAGCCTGCCCAGCGCTGGCTTCCGGTATCGGGGGGAGGTATCGGGCCATTTGCACGAGTACCAAGTACTCGTGCAAACGGCAGTATTGACACCGATACTAGTATAGGTATCGGTGCATCCCTAATATTCAGACATGATGAAAGCTATACATTAATGTCTCCGCTGGCCAGCGTCATGCGCAGCTGCTGCCTTATTTGGTATATGAGAAGGAAAGGAAAAAGGTTTGAGATTTCAGCTGTGGTAATTATAAATAGGAAAATTTATTTTGTTTGTTTAAAGTTATTATTTAACATTACGCTCCCCGACGCATTCTGCAGGAAGCTATATGAGGCCCCGGGATATCTTAGACGTCTTTTCCTCATAAAGCTGTATATATCCCCCAAACACACACACACACACACTCATACATTCCTGTATATTTGTGTTGTTGTTTTAATATCTTGCATTTCATTACTTTGTATTTCTGTAACAATTCAATGTTCTCGAATCCAGGACAAACAGAAAAGCAGAGAAATCTCAATGTGTCCTTCCTGGGAAAATCCTTTGCAAAAAAATAAATACGCACAGACAAAAACATGCACACTCATTCATAGATATGCCCATTCACACCCATGCACAGAGAAACACAAACATACACACACACACACTCACTCATACATACGCTCATTCACTCATACATAAGCAGACGCACACTCACACTTCCCGGCATCAGAAAGTTACTGTACATGTGTATGTTTTGTGTAACATAATGCAATGGATTCTTTGAATGTCCAGAGCGGGGGGGGGGACACATCCCGGGAGGAAGAAATTAAATGAGTATTGCTGCTTTTACTGTTACCCAGAATCCCCTGGACCATAGAGGAGATACAGCTATCCTTGCTGCTGTGCTGTCCCTTTGCAAGTGACGATGTGTCTGTAAGGTGTGTGATGCGCTCGCTCACCGTGGTATATGGTGCTGCTATTGCTGCTGTTATAGGACTCCACCAACGGCGCCTGCTCCTCCGATTGCTTCATTTTGCGAACACGGGTCCTGCTGTCTACATTCGACTGAACCATGAGAGGCTCCTGGCGCTTCTTCTTCTGCTTCTGCTCCAGGAGAGCTCGCTGGAAAGAAACCCAAAATATAGAAAAAAAAACTCCCACAAAATTAAGATCCACAAGCTCCACCGAGAGCGAGAAAAGGTTAAAATCCGGTATATTTCCTCAAATATAATTCTTCATATATTGATTTATCCTGTACAGAAATATCGCTGGGATGAAAGCTTGTAAATTCTAAATGGCGTCCTTCTGACACAATGTCACACGGGGTCTGCATTAACAGCATAAAGGCAGAAATGGCCATTGTATAGGTAAATGTGCTGCAGACTGATAATAAAATGGTGAGATTATTAGCAATGCAATATCTGTATGTGCTGCATAATGCCTGTGTGTGGCAATTACAGCAACACTTTGTATCTGTATGTGCCGCATAATGCCTGTGTATGGCAATTACAGCGACACCTTGTATCTGTATGTGCCGCATAATGCCTGTGTATGGCAATTACAGCAACACCTTGTATCTGTAAGTGCCGCATAATGCCTGTGTATGGCAATTACAGCGACACCTTGTATCTGTATGTGCCGCATAATGCCTGTGTATGGCAATTACAGCAACACCTTGTATCTGTAAGTGCCGCATAATGCCTGTGTATGGCAATTACAGCAACACCTTGTAGCTGTATGTGCTGCATAATGCCTGTGTATGGCAATTACAGCAACACCTTGTATCTGTATGTGCCCCATAATGCCTGTGTGTGGCAATTACAGCGACACCTTGTATCTGTATGTGCTGCATAATGCCTGTGTATGGCAATTACAGCAACACCTTGTATCTGTATGTGCCGCATAATGCCTGTGTATGGCAATTACAGCAACACCTTGTATCTGTATGTGCCGCATAATGCCTGTGTATGGCAATTACAGCAACACCTTGTATCTGTATGTGCCGCATAATGCCTGTGTATGGCAATTACAGCAACACCTTGTATCTGTATGTGCCGCATAATGCCTGTGTATGGCAATTACAGCAACACCTTGTATCTGTATGTGCCGCATAATGCCTGTGTATGGCAATTACAGCAACACCTTGTATCTGTATGTGCTGCATAATGCCTGTGTGTGGCAATTACAGCAACACCTTGTATCTGTATGTGCAGGGATTTGTAGTGATCATAATGAGGTTATTAGCAATGTGCACATACATTACACGCATGACATACTTTATGTGGGACCTGGCGGCCTCAGGGTCTCACCTGCCTGTCAAGTTTCTGCTGCCGCAAACTGCTGCTGTCATCATCCAAAACACTGTGAATAAATGAAAATAAATCTGTGTAAGTGGAGATTCAGCATTAGAAACAGTCAGACGTCTCATGTAGCAAAGAGGCAGCCGCTCGCAATTCAGAAAAGACAGAATATTAATACAGGCGGCCGCGCAAACACACAGACATCTCACAACCTGATTCTGTCTAAGGCGCTGGACGTCATTCTGCTTTTATTCCCAGAGGTTTTATTGTGGTACGACGGAGTTAACAATACACGAGTCACAGTGTACACTACATACGTCACAGTATACAAGACACGCATCGCAGTATACACAACATACGTCACAGTATACACAACACACGTTGTAATATACACAAGACGCGTCGCAATATACACAACACATGTTGCAGTACACACAACACGCGTCACAGTATACACAACACACATCACAATATACACAACACACATCACAATATACACAACACATGTCACAGTATACACGTCACAGTATACACAACATGCGTCGTAGTATACACAACACGAGTCGTAGTATACACAACACGAGTCGTAGTATACACAACACACGTCACAATATACACAACACATGTCGCAGTACACACAACACGCGTTGCAGTATACACAACAAACGTCACAGTATACACAACCCAAACTCCCTTGGTGAGGCTCAATTAGCACATTATCTCCTTCCAGCTGACCCCAGTGCCAGGCGCTGGAAGGGCACTCAGAGCGCTCACCCATCGGTCTCCTGGCCTGGGGGGGGTCCCTTGGCCGGGTCAATATATATATAAAAGAGATGAAAGTAAGCAGGAGTCAGTGACCACCAAACTGCGCCTGTGCCCCCACAACCAGACCTGCCGTCCTGGAAATTATCGCCTCTGATAGGACTTTAAAGCATGGAGTCGCCCGCGTCCAGCGCTGCAGGGTCTGCATTCGGGAAAATCAGCAATTACGCATCGTTGTCCCACTTATACCACGGGTAATTGTGGCTTTTAGATGGTGTCGCTGTCCCTCCACCCGGCTTATTAGATCTGTGTGCTAAGTGATTGTGCATTAGAAGATCTCGCCGGCACGAGGAATCTCTACAGCGACACTGAGCAAAAACAGCTGCCGCAGCAACGCTGGGCACGATGAGATAAAAGGCCACAATGAGGGGGGATCCGAGTAACCGGAGGCAGCCCCGTGTGCAGCGCAGCAACACCCTACACAGCACAATGCACCTGTTCACAATGTTCAGGTGATACAATAATGTGAGGGTGTGTATGAGCGTATCACAGAGCTCCACAGCAATAAAACGCACAGTAATGTTCAGTGTGTATGAGTGTATCCACAGAAGTAAAAAATGAAATCAACGAGCGCTGCTTGGATCAGAATGTATATATGGGATGTCGTCACTCCAGCAGCAACTGATAAGTATATATTTAAATCTCTTTTGGGTGTTACAGACACTCGACCCTGGGGTCTTTTTTCTCTATGTATGAACGTATCACAGAGCTCCACAGCAATAAAACTCACATTAATGTGTGGTATGTATGAGCATACCACAGAGCTCCACAGCAATAATACTCACAGTAATGTGCGGTGTGTATGAACGTATCACAGAGCTCCACAGCAATAAAACTCACATTAATGTGTGGTGTGTATGAGCATATCACAGAGCTCCACAGCAATAATACTCACAGTAATGTGCGGTGTGTATGAACGTATCACAGAGCTCCACAGCAATAAAACTCACAGTAATGTGCGGTGTGTATGAGCGTATCACAGAGCTGCACAGCAATAAAAATCACAGTAATGTGCAGTGTGTATGAGTTTTATTGCTGTGGATTCTGTGATAATCAGGTTATGATATTTATTTAATGATTGTTTGAGTCGTTGTCATGGAACTGACATAATGCTCCCCGCTTCAACCACCATGACTCTTTATTTCCTTGGCGGAATTCCCAAAAGAAACAGACTGTATGCTCATTTATATTGGGCCACATTACATTCGTGACATTAACGCTCACTTGCGTCAGCATTAACGTTAGCTGCGGTGTTTACCGTATATTACAATCCAAACGCAAACGGGTAAAGTAACCCGTTTGGTATCTTGTGCGTTTCAGCGCGAGGTTACTGTACTTTGTGCTCCCTATACTTAACAAGTCCTAATGCTGATTAACGTCCGGCTGTGGTTAGCGGAAAGTTAACCAGAGCCAGGACTTGGTGATAACGGATTCCGCTTCTGCACAATCCCTTAACACCAGCCTAAAAATAAAAAAACAGAAGCGTATACTCACCTCTTGTCCCGCGGCTCTGTCCGCCTCCTCTGGCCGGCGGGAGCAGGGAAAAAGTCCCCCCCCCCCCCGTCTCTCCCTGCGTATCACTATGCTGACCGGCTGGATCTCACCTCGTCATGTGACCGGCAATGGGGGAACTCAATCGAGTCCTATGGACTCCAGCGAGTGGATGCTCGCGGCTGCGATCAGCACTGCCGCGAGCATCCCGGGGGTTAATGCGCGGTAACAATGCAGGCAGCATTTTTTGCGCCTGCATTGTAATCCAGCGTTAAAACGCGGGCGCAAGGGGGAAAACTGTAGGCGCAGTTCTTCCTCCCTTACGCCGGCGTTTTAACTCTAGGATTGTAATAGAGCCCTGTGTGTGGTGTTTAATGTAAAATGCTTGGTTTTAGTTTAAATGTACTTTTATTACTGTATGTGCATGTCTGAGGGTGTGTTCAATGCCCTCTTTTGTGCGGAATGTTTGAGTAATGTGTGACTATGCTGCATGTTTGAGGAGTCATGAATCTACCCTTGTCCAGCAAACACTGCCCCAATCTGATTTATTGGAACAAGGGTTTATGTAAATCACTGTGTGTGATCGATGAAGCTCGGTAATGTTTGTGTAATTATGTTCCAGTGGAATCTCCCAGTGGTTTCAAAGGGGGTTTGGTTTATGCAGATGATCCCTGTTGGATCTGAGCATAAACACTGGCGTTTTTCAATAAAAGAAGGAAGGTTATCTCTGATTGAACATACAGCCTGTCTGGTGTCTCTTTCGGGGTACTCTTCCCCTACTCATAAGGCACGGAGCGGCCATCTGGAAATTCAAAGAGGCAGAGGATCAGACCAAGCAGGTCTGGAGCTACAGATCAGGCTGCCCGAGGCACCGAGTTACGAGCCGGGTGTTTGCTTGTGTGTAGGTTTGTGTCGTGTGTGTGTGTATGGTTTGTGTCGTGTGTTCGTGTGTGAACGGTTTGTGTCGTGTGTACGTTTGTGTCGTGTGTTTGTTGGTTTGTGTCGTGGGTTTGTGTATGTTCGGTATGTGCCATGTGTTTGTGTGTGTAGGTTTGTTTCGTGTGTTTGTGTACGGTTGTGTCATCTGTTTGTGTGTAGGTTTGTGTCGTGTGTTTAGGTTTGTGTCGTGTGTTCGGTTTGTGTCGTGCGTTTGTGTGTACAGATTGTGTCGTGTGTTCATGGTTTGTGTCGTGTTTGTGTACGGTTTGTGTCGTGTGTTTGTGTGTGTGTGTACAGATTGTGTCGTGTGTTCGTGTGTGTATGCTTTGTGTCGTGTGTTTGTACGAATTGTGTCGTGTGTTCGTGTGTGTACGGATTGTGTAGCCAGTGGGAGCCTCTGATTTATATTCTGTGAATGAACCATTAATTGTGAATTTATACCAGAAAGTCACACACGGGCGATTCTCCATTTATCCATTGAATGTTCTATCCGGAGGAAGAGGCGGCCGTGCCGGACACAAAGCCCGTCTGCGTGAAGCAAAGAGGCCTCTGATATCAGGGCAAATCCATCTTCTGTGCCAGCATCAGGCTGTTTGTTCCGCCGTACAGTTGGCCAGTCTTCGGCGGCACCTGGTCCCCAGCGCAGATCCTGCTTCCAGCCGCCATGAAAGTGCTGCATTCTTTCCCAGGAAACAGCTTCATCCAAAGAGAAAATAAAAGTGGCTTCTTCCTTCCTGAGACGCTGCCCGGGCGCACAATAAAACCCGCATTATCCCTGGCATGGCGGGAGTGGAATTATAAGAAGGTCGCATGGAGGGTCCGAGGCCTGACGGAATTATCTGCATGAAGAATATTCCTGATCTGATCACAGCACTAGCGGGTCCAGAGAGGGGGCATCTGCCCCCCAAGCTACAGTCCCATTGTAGGTCATACAGGGGACCTTTGGATGTATGAATACCTGTATCTCCAGCTCCACACTCTCCGGGCCAGAGTCTGACCTTTCCAATGATACCAAACATGACTCTGTGCAACGAACACAGGAAAATCAAACGCCAGAGAAAAACCGGCACTTTGCTCAATATTGTTTAAAATAGTGTATGTGCAGGTGAAACGGCTGAGAAGCAAAGGGGTTAACTTCTAGGTATCAAACCTCTGGAGATCACTGGACAAAGCCAAGTCCTGGATACACTCAATATACTATATAAACCTCTATAGTGTGTGCATACTGTATGTGCAAGCCTGTGTGTCTGTGTATATAATGTGGTGTGTGTGTGTGTGTGTGTGTGTATGTATTGATTAGGGTTGCACCGATACCAATACTAGTATCGGTATCGGGGCCGATACCGGGTACTGCAGGAGTACTTGGTACTCGTGTAGTACCCCCGATATTTTTCCCGATACCGGAAGCAGGCATTGAGCCGGCTTGCCGGCATCCAAGGGGCTGCGGCGGCTGTCCGAATGCTCTATCGGCAATCAGACAGCCGCCCCTGGAGCTCTCCGCGACGATACTTACCTTCCTGAGCGACTCCGGGAATGTCTCCGCGCGTGCGCTCGTTGGAAGGACCCCAGCCGCTACCACGTGGGACCATGTGATCGCGGCTGGGGTCCTTCCAACGAGCGCGCGCGCGAAAACTTTCCCGGCGTCGCTCAGGAAGGTAAGTATGAACACAGTGAGCAGCTGCAGGGCCTGTCCGAATGCTCTATCAGCATTCGGACAGGCCCATCAGCATTCGGACAGGCCCTGCAACTGCTCACTGTGTTCATACTTACCTTCCTGAGCGACGCCGGGAAAGTTTCCGCGCGAGCGCTCGTTGGAAGAACCCCAGCCGCGATCACATGGTCCCACGTGGTCGCGGCTGGGGTCCTTTGCAACAAGCGCACGTGCGGAGACATTCCCGGCGTCGCTCAGGAAGGTAATATCGTTGCAGGGGGGGTCCATGAGCTGGGGGCATACCATGTGTGAGCTGTGGGGGCATATCCATGAGCTGGGGGCATACCATGTGTGAGCTGGGGGGGGGGTCCATGAGCTGGGAGCAATACCCATGTGTGAGCTGTGGGGGCATATCCATGAGCTGGGGGCAAAACCCATGTGTGAGCTAGGGGGCATATCCATGAGCTGGGGGCAATACCCATGTGTGAGCTGGGGGGGCATATCCATGAGCTGGGGGCAATACCCATGTGTGAGCTGTGGGGGCATATCCATGAGCTGGGGCAATACCCATGTGTGAGCTGGGGGGCATATCCATGAGCTGGGGGCATACCCATGTGTGAGCTGGGGGGGCATATCCATGAGCTGTGGGGCATACCCATGTGTGAGCTGTGGGGGCATATCCATGAGCTGGGGGCCATACCCATGTGTGAGCTGGGGGGGCATATCCATGAGCTGGGGGCAATACCCATGTGTGAGCTCACACATGGTATGCCCCCAGCTCATGGACCCCCCCTGCAACGATATTACCTTCCTGAGCGACGCGGGAAAGTTTCCGCGCGCGCGCTCGTTGGAAGAACCCCAGCCGCGATCACATGGTCCCACGTGGTCGCGGCTGGGGTCCTTTGCAACAAGCGCACGTGCGGAGACATTCCCGGCGTCGCTCAGGAAGGTAATATCGTTGCAGGGGGGGTCCATGAGCTGGGGGCATACCATGTGTGAGCTGTGGGGGCATATCCATGAGCTGGGGGCATACCATGTGTGAGCTGGGGGGGGGGTCCATGAGCTGGGAGCAATACCCATGTGTGAGCTGTGGGGGCATATCCATGAGCTGGGGGCAAAACCCATGTGTGAGCTGTGGGGGCATATCCATGAGCTGGGGCAATACCCATGTGTGAGCTGGGGGGGGCATATCCATGAGCTGGGGGCAAAACCCATGTGTGAGCTGGGGGGCATATCCATGAGCTGGGGGCAATACCCATGTGTGAGCTGGGGGGGCATATCCATGAGCTGGGGGCAATACCCATGTGTGAGCTGTGGGGGCATATCCATGAGCTGGGGCAATACCCATGTGTGAGCTGGGGGGCATATCCATGAGCTGGGGGCATACCCATGTGTGAGCTGGGGCATATCCATGAGCTGGGGGGCATACCCATGTGTGAGCTGTGGGGGCATATCCATGAGCTGGGGGCCATACCCATGTGTGAGCTGGGGGGGGGCATATCCATGAGCTGGGGGCAATACCCATGTGTGAGCTGGGGGGGCATATCCATGAGCTGGGGGCAATACCCATGTGTGAGCTGGGGGGGGGCATACCCATGTGTGAGCTGGGGGGGCATACCCATGTGTGAGCTGGGGGGGCATACCCATGAGCTGGGGGCATATCCATGTGTGAGCTGGGGCAAATCCATGTGTGAGCTGGGGCAAATCCATGTGTGAGCTGGGGCATATCCATGTGTGAGCTGGGGCAAATCCATGTGTAGGCTGGGGCATATCCATGTGTGACCTGGGGCAAATCCATGTGTGAGCTGGGGCAAATCCATGTGTGAGCTGGGGCAAAACCATGTGTGAGCTGGGGTATATCCATGAGTGAGCTGGGGCAAATCCATGAGCTGGGGCATATCCATGTGTGAGTTGGGGCATATCCATGTGTGAGCTGGGGCATATCCATGTGTGAGCTGAGGCATATCCATGAGTGAGCTGGGGCAAATCCATGAGCTGGGGCATATCCATGTGTGAGCTGGGGCATATCCATGTGTGAGCTGGGGCAGTATCCATGTGTGAGCTGGGGTAAATCCATGAGCTGGGGCATATCCATGTGTGAGCTGGGGCAAATCCATGTGTGAGCTGGGGCATATCCATGTGTGAGCTGGGGCATATCCATGTGTGAGCTGGGGCAGTATCCATGTGTGAGCTGGGGTAAATCCATGAGCTGGGGCATATCCATGTGTGAGCTGGGGCAAATCCATGTGTGAGCTGGGGCATATCCATGTGTGAGCTGGGGCATATCCATGTGTGAGCTGGGGCATATCCATGTGTGAGCTGGGGCATATCCATGTGTGAGCTGGGGAATATCCATGTGTGAGCTGGGGCATATCCATGAGCTGGGGCATATCCATGTGTGAGTTGGGGCATATCCATGTGTGAGCTGGGGCATATCCATGTGTGAGCTGGGGCATATCCATGTGTGAGCTGGGGCATATCCATGTGTGACCTGGGGCATATCCATGTGTGACCTGGGGCATATCCATGTGTGACCTGGGGCAGTATCCATGTGTGAGCTGGGGCAGTATCCATGTGTGACCTGGGGCATATCCATGTGTGAGCTGGGGCATATCCATGTGTGAGCTGGGGCAAATCCATGTGTGAGCTGGGGCATATCCATGTGTGAGCTGGGGCATATCCATGTGTGAGCTGGGGCATATCCATGTGTGAGCTGGGGCATATCCATGTGTGAGCTGGGGCAAATCCATGTGTGAGCTGGGGCAAATCCATGTGTGAGCTGGGGCATATCCATGTGTGAGCTGGGGCATATCCATGTGTGAGCTGGGGCATATCCATGTGTGAGCTGGGGCAGTATGAATATATATATATATATATATATATATATCAGGGGGTATACATGTGAGCTGGGGGCATTTTTATATGGTCTGTTCTTAATGGAAAGCGTCACATGACATTAAAGAAAAGTATCGGTACTCGGTATCGGTGAGTACTTTTAAAAAGTATCGGTACTTGTACTCGGTCTTAAAAAAGTGGCATCGGTGCATCCCTAGTATTGATGTGTATGGGGGTTAATCCAACACAGAGCACTGAAATCTCACCAACATTTCGGTGATCTCCTGTTCCCTGCACTCCGGGGAATCAAATTTCCCCACCCTGCGCTGATTTCACAATTCACCACAGGGATGCTGGAGTGCAGGGAAAACCCGCCGGCGCAAACCCGCTGAAAACCCACTGGCACCGCCTGACGAACAGGGTAAAAAAACATGACTGCTTAGGCCTGTGACCTCTTTATTTTAACCATACCCTTTTCCCCAATAACACACAAACACCTTCTGTATTGTAAAGGGCGTGGCCACAGCTTTACTGAAAACCAACATGTAAACTTCCTTTATTTATACCATATATTTCTGACCCTCCCGCGCATGTCCTGCGGGAGGCAGTTACACCAAATTTTAACCATGAGCTCATCCCCCCACCTGACCTGATTCAAGTGAGGGTCGTCTCCCCAATGCCCACCCGAAGGCGGCGTATTCTTTATTTGTTCCGTTGCTGGCAAGGCATCACGCCAACGCCAGAGGCTGCCTAACACCCCAACGGCAGTCTCTGCGCTCCCACCGAAGCCAGCACCATCTCAATGCCACTCACAAAACTGGCCAATAGGATATCAAGCCCGATATCCGATAAATGAACCCCGTCATTACGCATGAGGTTCCCATTCTCTCCTTCCAACTCAGTATGACGTACCGCAATCCCCCCCAACTGTTCCACGAAGCGCGAAACCGCCTGGTTGACTCTCCGCCGGACCCGCTCCAGCGTCCTCGGAGCCGCAATCGTGTACCAGCATGGCAACCTCCGACCAGATCAGAGAAACCCCATCAAACAACCAAAGCAATGCGCTAAGTCTTGTTTTATAGCATGTATTAAATCCACCGCCTGAAAAAACCCAAAATCGTTACCCCCCGCATGAATCAAGAAAATAATAGTTTGCGGGACCCTCCGGGACAACAGAGACAATTCCCCAAAAACCTGCGCCCACCGCAAACCACGAATACCTAACCAATGAACTGTGACCAGGTCCAGCGGGAAACCAAGGTTCCTCCCGAGCGGCCGCCGTCCAGCCCGTTGTGCAGCCCAATGTACGTATGAGTGCCCTAAGATCCACACGAACTGATTAAAACCTGAAATTACAACAAATTAGGACGGACATATGTCATATAACGTTCAGACCGCCACCTACCCAGGCACCGCAGCATTTCCGGAAAAGCACCCGCCCCAGCAGCGACCATCGCAGCGCCAATGCGGAAAGAGTGCGGCGCATAAGAAGACGGGTCGAAGCCCAACTCCACCAGGCAACGCCAGAACACAGCGGTAAATTGGTGCCAGATCAAGGGGAACCCATTTAAATGGACCAAATTGGCACAAAAAAAGACAGGGCAGACAAAGCCTTCTGCACCGCGCCTCCAGAACGCCCCGCACCTGCAAGTCAGACACAAAAAACAGAGTTGCCCACTGCCGATCCTCCGAAGGACAGCCAACCCCTTTCCCTCACAGCCACCGATGCCCAAGACAGCCAGACCTGTGTGTCGGACCGCCAGGTCACCTCTGCCAATGCACCATCCACCATTCTCATCAGTCCAGCGAAACGAGGCTCCACAGCCAGGAAGGGAAAGCCGTCGCCGTCGCGGACGCCCAAGGAGCCACCTGCCAAAAAAGGTCCCACTGGAACTAAGACCGAAAAACAATTCTTCCGATACCGGCCTGCGACGATCCGGGGCACAGCCCTCGTGCCATCCGGCCACAGCCTTCCGCAGCCAAAAATCTCGACAGACATCCTCCCAACCCATTAATCTGCACAAAAAGACAGGGTAGTCAAAGCCTTCTGAGCTGCGGTTCCAGAACGCCCCTGCACCTGCAAGTCAGACACAAAAACCAGAGTTGCCCACCTACGATCCTCAGGACAGCCAACCCCTCTCCCCCACTGCCACCTATACCCAAGACAGCCAGACCTGCGTGTAGGACCGCCAGGTGGCCTCCGCCAATGCGCCGAACACCATCCTCATCAGTCCGGCGAAACGAGGCTCCGAAGGGAAAGCCGTCGCGGACGCCCGAGGAGCCACCTGCCAAAAGCGGTCCCACTGGAACCGGGAGAGAGAGTCAGCGATAACATTGTCCACACCAGGTACGTGCGCCACCCTGAAGATGTTATATTTAAGACAGCGCAAAAACCAAACGGCGCAGCAATGCCAAAACCGTGGCAGAACGAGAAGATGAGAGGTTCATCACGTGTACAACACCCATATTATCAGTCCTAAAAACCACCCTCCAATTCACCAACCTCTCCCCCCACAGCTCCAGGGCAACCACAATCGGAAAGAGTTCCAAGAACGTCAGATTCCGAACCAAAGAGGAATCCAACCATTCTAACGGCCAAGCCTGGGCGCACCAGGACCCCTGGAAATAGGCCCAAAACCCTACTGAACCTGAAGCGTCCGTGAAGAGTTCCAGGGACCCGTTGTCCACTTCAGCCTCACGCCAGTAGGTACGCCCATTGTAAGCTGCCAAAAAACTGCGACACACTGCCAGATCCTCTTTCAAAGATCGCGTAACGCAAACAAAATGATGCGGTATCCTGACACCAGTCGACGCCAAGGACAACCGACGACAGAACGCCCTACCCATCAGCATCACCCGGCACGCAAAGGCAAAGTGACCCCCAGGGACTGCAACTCTTGTAAACTCAGTTTAAACGTGCCTAGGGCCCGCACTACCAAACACCGCAGCACCTCGATCTTATCAGCCGGCAGGCGGAAAACCCTCTCCACCGTGTCTATTTCGATCCCCAGAAAGGACAGACGGCTACATGGACCCTCAGTCTTCTCTTCAGGCTAGAGGGATACTGAAATCCGCCGCAACCTCCTGAAACCTCCCGAAACGCAGCGAGCAAATCCACGCAAACCGTAGACACACACGGACCCACGAACAAAAAGTCGTCCAGGTAATGCACCACTGATTTCACACCTGCTCGCTGACGCACCACCCAATCCATGAAAAGCACAAACAAATCAAAATAATGGCAAGAAATGGAGCACCCCATTGGCAGGCAACGATCGAAATAATACTCCCCCCGAAAGGAGCAGCCCATCAAGTGGTAGCAGTCTGGATGGATGGGAAGCAACCGAAACGCCGCCTCCACATCTGCCTTAGCCAAAGAAAACCCGTCCAGCAGCAGCTCCGCCGCCCGGTGACTAGGGTACTTAGCGAGCCACGGGAGCATTGCGTGGATGCGCACCGGCAAAACCCCGACCACTAAACTCCTCCCGACCGGCAGGCCTAGCCGCTGCGCCCGATCCTTTTTTAAAACAGCGGAACAAGGGGTGGGGACCCCCACACCCAGAACATTCATGCCGGAAGCGGCATGCTGAAGCCAATTTGCAGTATGACTCGTTATACAGCCAACAACACCCTTTTTGTCCGATCGCCGACCCCCCCGGTGCCCTGGGGACAGCGGCCCCAAGAAAGGACAGTACCCCAGGACGAGCCGGCGTCATCAATAAAAAGCCACAAGTTGGTATCCTGCACGTCGGCGCACCATCATATTTTGCCGGAACTGCTGATCATAGCGGAACCAGCACTGTCCGCCATACACTTTGTAGGCCCCCCATATGAGATCTAGGTAAGTGAACAACGATAGAATACCGCAGTACGCCAAAACCCCTGCATCCAATTTCCAAACGTACGCGGCAACGTTTTGTCTTTCTCCTTTTCCTTTCCCTCCAAACCAAACTCAGGCTTTTTTGGGCGATCCACTGACTCCCTATCCGGGGATATCAGCGACAGGACGTCCACATACTCCCCTTTCCATATCTTTTCCTTAATCTCTGATGTCACCTGCAAGCCTAGCGGCGACAAATCGCACGTAGCCCCAACACGCAAATCAGGAATAGAGCCCACCGAGCCTGGCGGAACCCTCCAACCTTAACAGTGCCACTGTACGACACAGCCAGCGCTTCCGTTTAAACCTCCGCAAAAATACGTGCCGGCAACGCCACCGGCGCATCCTCACACCCACGAGCCACCGGCACGTCTCGCCAGCGCTGAAGAGCCGCAACCAGGGCCTCCACCAACCCTGTCGGTGCAACAACATATCCAGCTGCAGCTCCAACGCCAGCTATGCCCCGCAAAGGAACAGCAGCCCCCAGCTCAGACTCACGTGCTGCCAGGAGTCTTGATGGGGGCCTCCAGGTGCAGCGCCAGCTTCCGTAGCAGATCCATCAACCGGTCTCCCATCGTCCAGCGCCACAATCGAAGAGCCACTCTCCCCAGAGCGCCGAATGCCAGAGTCCTGCACCAGTCCACGGAAGGCCAGCTGCCGACCAGTGACGTCTGGAGCTAAGCACCCGCGTTGCAATTGGTCATCTGAGTCCCTCTGTCTTCCATAGCCACTCACCAACCGCAAGCCGCCAATTCCAGCCACCAGACCCACCGGATTATCTGTCCGGCGGTTTCCATTAGAGCTAGGAGCCTGCCAGCGGGGTAACAGCGGCGCCCCCCATCCTCCCGTCCCCCAACGACCATGTCCAGTCCAGGTTCTTGAACCACGGCGCCCAAAACGCTTGAAACCGGCGTTCGCCGATTTTCAGCATGGGTGCTGCCATTTTGTGGGCGTGGCCGTTGCAGCGGGCGTGACGTAGACACTACGCGCCAGCCGGAGACGGGGGCGTAGCTACGTGCGCACGCAGACCCACGCGCCACATTACCAGAAGCCGCCGGAAGTGCAGGACGTGTGTGCGGGCTCCTCGACCGGACATCCTGAACATCGCGTCCATCGTCTTCTCCTTCACCGCGGCCATTTTGGACCTCACCACCCCGGACATCCTGCGTGCCTCCCTGCCGGCCATCTTCATTCAGCACACTGTGGTCAGTTCGGTTTCCACTGCGGCGGCCATCTTGGTACTCCTGGCCAGCAATCACTGACGAAGACCTCACCCAGGTGCCCCGCTCCCGAAGCTTCATGGAGCAGGAGGGCCCCGGCGGCGTGTCTGGAATGACAGAACCCACCAATGAAGGGGATTCCGTCACCATCTCACCCGCATCCTCCGGACGGTCCACACCAGAGGCCCGAGGCCTAAGGTTTCTTGACGGGCCAGGGCTTAGCCGCTGAGGAGGCCTCGACTGCCGCTCCTTCATCCATTGCCTCCTTCCTCCAGTAGCCCTTATTATTATTATTATTATTATTATTAATTTATAAAGCGCCAGCATATTCCGCAGCGCTGTACAATAAGCACAGTATATACAGGGTTACAATACATTGAACAACATTTGACAAACAGTACAGGAGGAGATGAGGGCCCTATTCCCGTAGGAACTCACAATCTAGAAGGGTTGGGGTTGGAAACAGGAGGAGAGGACTGTAAGGTGAGAGTGATTGATGGTTGCGTCAGTGAGTTGGGGGGTCGGCTTCCCTAAATAGGAATGTTTTCAGGGAGCGTTTGAAGGAAGAGAAGTTAGGGGAAAGTCTGACAGTACGAGGGAGAGCGTTCCAGAGAGTGGGGGCTGCGCGTGAGAAATCCTGCAGTCTATCATGGGAAGAGGTGATGCGGGGAGAAGCTAGGCGCAGGTCACTGTTTGACCTTGGGGACAGCTCCCGGCTCAGTCCAGGCACAGCGCTGAGTAGATCCAGAACTGTAGACCCCTGGGCCGCAGCATGGGCCTGCAGCTGCTCAAGAAGGGCCTGTAACTGAGATGAAGCTACAGACATGTCTTCACACAGTCCTGAAAACCAAAACTAACAGCCTCTTATCTTTTTCAGATAAAAGTGCAGCAGAATTTTCTACCACACGTGCCTGACCACATGAAGGTAAGACCCTCCCATACAGGGCTTTATATACCTGAAACTTGCAACATTGTTGCCCCCACATGTCAATCACTCTTTGCAGAACCTTCTGACCAGCCCAGTCCGACAGTCATGATCCCCTTCCTTAGAGGTACAGGGTATTTCTAGAAGATTGAAAGTGTCAAAATTGAAAAATTTGTTTGCAAAAAAACTACTGAACGAGAAAGCCTGGAATTTACATATAAAATATTAAGAATGATAATACAATGGTCTGATACAGAAAAATGAAAAACTATTACAAAAAAAAAGGAAAAACAATTTTGCTGAAAAAATCCCGATAAATGCCTAAAAGATCCTAAAAAAATCTAGAAATAGAGACTTTTTGCTGCAGATTAAAATAATAAACGGTTTATTAGATATTGAATTAATACGGGAATATTGTTAACATTGAAACCTATGGGATTCGCCTGATTAAACCTGTCGAATGAAACCACTGAACATCAGGGCATTTTGGCAACTTTTCACTGTTGTTCAATGTGAATAGATTAACCATTGCTTCTCTATGGGGGATTTCACTGCTGCCGAACAGCCCCGTATTTCACTGCCGCCGAACAAGCACCGTATTTCACTGATGCCGAACAGCACCGTATTTCACTGCCGTCGAACAAGCACCGTATTTCACTGGCAATTCACCAATATTTGGCAAGCTGCCTGCTCTCTGAATAGCCGAATGGCCCCAAAATGTCACCGTACGGGGAAACTCACTGTTCGGTGACATTTTGGGGCCAGATTGTGTCTCTCTGATTAACCCCTCGAGTCTGTATATAGGTGTGTATGAGCGTGTACCTGGGTGCATATCTCTCATATGTCCCTGCTTTTAATGAACAGTTCCTATTTTGGGCAGAAATTCCCCTCTTTTTCTCTATAAAAAAGGTAAAACAGAACGTGTCCCTCTCTGAGATCATTTGCAAACAGCGGAAATGTACAGAAAAAAGGGCAAAATGCAAAGCAACGATAAGTGGAGGTGACGGAGAATTTAACGACATGGGGCCACACCTCCGAGGAGACACAGGTGTCCAGGGAAGCACCGTCATTGGCGGATCAAAAAGCCAATTAATCGCAGCGCTTGAAGGGACGCCAGGGACCTGTTAATCACATTATTTCAGCTTTATGTCTCTGGGATTTTTATTGCTGAAACACAATGTGAAACATATTAAAACGTGTGAAAAATAAACCTCCTCGATGTGTTTGCCGGGGTTTGGAGCCAGCGGAGACTGGCCTGGACGCGGCGGTGCGCTTCATGCTTTAATGACCATTTAAGTCTTTCTTTCCCTGTAGGATTTATGGATTTGAGTGTAGAGATAACCTCATATGTGTTGTGTGCGTTGTGCTAGTGTGACTGTGCCGCTTGGGTGTCATGGGAGTGCTGCATGTAATAAACCATCTGGGTTAATGGCTGAGGAGCCAAATCCACCAGCTCTACAAGGGTTAAACGCCCAGGAACTACCAGAGCCGCGTTCAATGCCTCAGCCGCTGCAAGTGCTAAGTTAGCAACTTGATATTGAACGCAGTTCAACCGCTCAGCGCTCAGCAGTGCTAACCTAGCACTTGCAGCGACCCGAGGAGATGCTGCGTGTAGCTGAGTGTGACGTATTAAAGATGGCCGCCGCCATGAAGCAAGTAACAATGCCATACAGCAAGATGGCCGCCGCCACGAAGCAAGTAACAATGCCGTACAGCAAGATGGCCGCCGCCATGAAGCAAGTAACAATGCCGTACAGCAATGTTAATTTTGAGGTTTTTGTTCACCAAAGCACAAAATATTTATTTATTATTTCCCCCTGCGCATAGACATGTATTACAGTTCAATTTATATATTGTTTCAGAAGTAAACCTAACGTTTATTCAATAAAAACTATCATTTGTGGTGTGTGCGTACAAAACGGAATTGTGCTGACTGCTTTTCTTTATCATATTTTGTCCGAGTGATCCGAAAAACAATCTGAATTTTTCATTAAGAAATCGTCGGCCATTTTGGATTCAAAATTCGCATCCAAAGCGTTCAATGACACTGCTGCAGCAAACTGAATTGCTGCGCTGCAGCAATTCAGCAGCTGCTGAGGTATTGAACGGGCCTCAGGTCTGGTCCGAGCCCCATTCAATACCTCAGCAGCTGCTGAATTGCTGCAGCGCAGCAATTCAGTTTGCTGCAGCAGTGTCGTTGAACGCTTTGGATGCGAATTTCAAAATAAAACGGTCGCCGATTTCTTAATGAAAGATTCAGATTGTTTTTCGGATCACTCGGACAAAATATGATAAAGAGAAGCAGTCAGCACAATTCCGTTTTGTACGCACACACCACAAATGATAGTTTTTATTGAATAAACGTTATGTTTACTTCTGAAACAATATATAAATTGAACTGTAATATATGTCTGTTTGCAGGGGGAAATAATAAAGAAATATTTTGTGCTTTGGGGAACAAAAACCTCAAAATTAACATTGCTGTACGAATTGTTACTTGCTTCGTGGCGGCGGCCATCTTGCTGTACGAATTGTTACTTGCTTCATGGCGGCGGCCATCTTTAATACGTCACACTCAGCTACTCGCAGCATCTCCTCGAGTCGCTGCAAGTGCTAAGTTAGCAGTGCTGAGCGCTGAGCGGCTGAACGGCGTTCAATGGCAAGTTTCTAACTTAGCACTTGCAGCGGCTGAGGTATTGAACGCGCCTCAGGTAAGTGCACTGGATGCGGTGGCTCCGCTACCAGCATAGGAAATGCTTGTTTAATTGTGAACCTGGTTCAGGTTTATGGGACTCAATGAGCTACGAAGTTATAAAATGCTCAGAGTCACACAGGTCCCCAAACGTCACCCGTCACCCCCCCCCCGAGATTAATCAACATGGATTAATACCTATAAGCGAGAAGCATCGGCTGCGTCAGACACAGAACCAAAATAACCACGGAGGTAATCCATATCCAGTGCTACGTAACCAAGACACGCTGTGTACTCCAACAGCCAAGTTAATTAGGAGTTTCTCATTCTGGGTGAAAAATCACAGGAAACGGCACCTGGGATATCATCAAAATATATAAATGACATCATTTCTCTCATATCTACCGTTTGTTACTTGACCATTAGGGGCCTGACCTCCGATTCCCCAGCTTCCCCCGGGACACCAAATTTAGCCAGAAATGCCGGGCAATCATTTTTCCAGTGACCTTTGCCCCGGCACCAGGCGCACTGATTGGGCCCCAGGGGTGCCCTAGGGGCTCCCCTACCTCTACCTCCACGTCCCCTCGCTCTCCCTCTGTCTGGGGCACCTCTCCCTCCCATATATCCCACCACCCCTGTATGTCCTCTTTGCTTCCTCATCTCCTCCCGTTTTTCTTCTAAATCCCGGTTATAATACACTTTATTAGCAATCTCTACCAATTCGCTAATACCTTTACCCAAAAACCCATCTTGTCTCTGTATTTATTCCGTATATCTCTCTGTGACTGACCCACAAAAGAATTAATTAACCTGTGATTCTCCGCTGCTTCAGGGTCAATGGGACTATACATCCTGTATGCATCTAATAACCTTTCTAGAAATGCACTTGGGGATTCTTTAGAATCTTGCACAATATCTGCTATTTTCCCCATATTTGTGGGTTTCTTCCCTCCCGCTTTAACACCCATTATTACCGCTGCGGGGTACGTCTGTAAGTGGGCAATGCCTGCAGCAGTATTGTATGGCCACTTGGGATCTGTTTTGGGGTAGTGTTCCTCTGCCCACGCTTCTGGCTGGGCTCTAACATCTTCTACAGCTTGGGCAAGTAGAATTTTTCGCGCGCTACTATTTATTCGGGCTCTTTCCTCAGTAGTGAACATTGTCAGCATTAATTGCTGACAATCTGCCCATGTGGGGTTATGTGTGAGCATTATTGACTCTATCATACTGGCCACTGCCGTGGGATTAGTGGAGTACACTGGTGTGTGTGTTTTCCAATTGAACAGATCTGTCGTTGTAAATGGGACATATGTGTATTGCACTGGCCCAGGTGCTCCGTTTCCAATAAGGGACCTGGCACCTCCCGTAGGGGCATCTGCATTTTACTCTTACCGGGGTTGTGTTGATATAAATCTCGGGGTTTATATACATTATTCGCTGCGCGAGTGGTAGCACCTTGCTTTACACCTTCACTCTCATCACCATCATCACTGTCCTCTCGGTCTACCAATTTATACATACTCCCATCGGGCATTTCGATCTTTCCTGGTGGGACCTCTCTATCTCCTCCACCCACTGCCCCCTCTTCCTCTTCTGCAATTCCGCCCGCCGGAGAGGAGGGAGCCGGCGGAGCAGTAGCCGCCACCCACCTCCCCCCTCCGTCCGCGCAGCCGCGGCACGCAAAACTTCTCTAGCTGCCCCATAATATGATGAATAGGGCGGGGACAGGGGATCAATCTCTTCCGGCTGTTCTACCAACACCGGTCTTTTCTTTTTATTATTTTCTTTATTGAGGGGTACCTGCTTCTTGTTACGTCCCGCCATCATTATAAAATGACTTTTATCCCTTACACAATACTTCCATATATCTATATATGGGTACTGGTCAGGCTGTCCGCATTTCCCGGTGACCTGGGAATGCACTTTCTGTATTAGCGCCGGGTCCATTGACCCCTGCTCCGGTCACTCTGGAACTAGCAGTGGCCACACCATTGTACACATTCCCGTTAACTTTTCTTTAGTTCATTTTACACCATAATCATGTGTTGTATATAGTGCTTCAAAATTCCGCACCATATACCCTAGGGGCGTCTCACCCTTCTTTACCTTTCTTGGCTTGGATGATCCGTTACCCATTGTTACTTTTAAAAGCAACAACCTTTTTACAATACAGATATTACTCTTTAGCAAAAACACTTAGAATTTACTGTCTGGCACTTCAGTCAACAATTCATATGTGTCTGACTCGCTTCCTCCGTCAGTAGCCGGACTGCAGTCGCCTGAGCCGGAAACGTACCTTGGGAGTCCACTCTCAAGTTTGCTTTCTCGCAATGCGAGTAGGCGCTCGTTCACTCACAGCAGTCTCAGCAATCAATCACAACCCATACCGTACCAGATTCTTTCAACACAACACAATACATAAACAATTCAACTCTTTCTACTAGCCGAGGGCACACCGTCCCTCCTTATACCCCGTTAATTGAGCTCTAACTCTTGACTGCTTGTGACTATGTGCACCCCGTTCTATAACTCCACTCCCGTCTGCAAATCCAATTTGCCTATGAGTAATTCTACCCACCCGGCACCACTATCTCTGCAGCTACCGCTGGCCCCAATGAGCCCTCTTCACTACACGACGTACACACTAGCACTGACACAGGGCTCTAAGCCCGGTCACAGAAATCTCTCCGCCTTTCCTTTTGTCCACGTGGTGAAGCTTTATTTACAAACACTGACTATGCAACTCCACGCGGCTCCCTTCTCCCTCACATACAGACTCTACCCTTTGGTCAACATCCGATCCCCCGGGTCCAGACACGCGCTAGCCACTCTGGCTCCTTTGCTTGACCGTGCTTTTGGCGGCGGGTTCGGTATGTCAATGAAACCGTGGCCACGGGTCTCCTTATCCAACTGCGGTCGGACGTTTCCCTTTATACCGGTATTTCCATTAGACATACAAACATAGAAGACACTTTACCTATCGCCGCGCTGTTCGCTGTTTTCTCGGACTCAGGGGTGTCCCAGCTTCCCGGGCCGGGGGTCCGTTTGGGACGAGACGAGGTCCACTGTACAGGAAATCCTGCTTGGCGCCTGCAGGTGTCAGCTCACCTTCAACGGACGCCCAACCGGCGGGATCACTCGCACCTGCAGTCAACCGCTACAGTGTCCAGCAATCGTTACCGTGCCGGCAAGGGCCCGTATCCCGGCTATCGAGCCCCCAGAAATGTAACCAGAATCCACTTGGTTCACTCGGGACGAGGCCGTACCGGACACGAGCAAGATTGTCTGGACACGAGTCTCTTCAGGAAAGGCAAACTTTTATTGTGACGTCACAGAATGCTCAGACAGGATTGAATCGCAAAGACTGAGCATCAATTATACAGTGTCCTGAGGTTTTATACCTCAAATACATAATTAGGTACATCCCAATTAGTCCACCTCCCGGTGACTCTATCCCACAACACGTGGGTTAGTACCTCCCTTAGTCTAATACAAAAGACATTTCATTAATTGGCCGTAAATTGGCAAACTTTGTGTTAGTAACAATAAATCATGATTAGTTTCTCCTACTGTTCCGGGCTGTGCCTGGTTCCCTAGCGCCTTCAATTATTTGATACAAATGGCACCTGGTCTGATCTCTATACTCCTTTGTATTTCTGCGGGCCCCAACGACCTTGATGTATCTTTCTCTGTGCCTGGAACAGCAGAGATCTTTCTCAACGCTTTAACTGTTTTTCTGCTAATCTCAGCACATTCCTAAATTTCTATGTATGCCTGATTCTAGTTTCAACTAAAAACTACCTAATTATTTTCAAGTGAACCAATATTCTGAAAAAGATGGCCGCCTGGCTTACAATGGCGGCCATCTTCCAGCCTATTTCCACTACATCAGCACGCACAACCGGTGTATATACAGATTTACACTTTATGCATGTGAGGGATGTATGTGTGTGATGAGAGCTGTGGGCGGGGGTTGTATGTGTGTGATGAGTGCTGTGTGCAAGGGTTGTATGTGTGTGATGAGAGCTGTGTGCAGGGGTTGTATGTATGTGATGAGAGCTGTGTGCGGGGGTTGTATGTGTGTGCATGCGGGGGTTGTATGTGTGTGATGAGAGCTGTGTGCGGGGGTTGTATGTATGTGATGAGAGCTGTGTGCGGGGGTTGTGGTGTGTGATAGGAGCTGTGGGGTGGTGTATGTATGTGATGAGAGCTAAGAGCTGTGTGTGGGTGTTGTTTGTGTGATGAAAGCTGTGTGTGGCTGAATGTGTGTGATGTGAGTAGTGTGGGGGTTGTATGCGTGTGATGTGAGTAGTGTGGGGGTTGTATGCGTGTGATGTGAGTAGTGTGGGGGTTGTAGGTGTGTGATGTGAGTAGTGTGGGGGTTGTAGGTGTGTGATGTGAGTAGTGTGGGGGTTGTAGGTGTGTGATGTGAGTAGTGTGGGGGTTGTAGGTGTGTGATGTGAGTAGTGTGGGGGTTGTACGTGTGTGATGTGAGTAATGTGGGGGGTTGTATGTGTGTGATTTGAGTATTGTGGTGGTTGTATGTCTGTGATGAGAAATAATATTTCAAATCCTGCAATGCTAAAGGTTTCACACAACAAAAAAACATTTGCCACCCAAAGCCAAAGAAGAATAAAATGCTCAGACGCCCCTAATCGGGAGACGTGGGCAGAGTGCAGCACCAGATCCCAGTGCACACAGTGTGCTTGTTTGTGGCTCCTTTGGATGGAACAAGAACCCTCTTCACTGGATAAAGAAATATATAAATCTGGTGTAATATAAAGCTTACAGGTAAAGGAATATAAAGCTGGTGTAATATAAAGCTTACGGGTAAAGGAATATAAACCTGGTGTAATATAAAGATTACGGGTAAAGGAATATAAACCTGGTGTAATATAAAGATTACGGGTAAAGGAATATAAAGCTACTGTAATATAAAGCTTATAGGTAAAGGAATATGAAGCTGCTGTAATATAAAGATTACAGATAAAGGAATATAAAGCTGCTGTAATATAAAGCTTACGGGTAAAGGAATATAAAGCTGCTGTAATATAAAGCTTACAGATAAATGAATATAAAGCTGGTGTAATATAAAGCTTACAGGTAAAAGAATATAAAGCTTACAGATAAAGGAATATAAAGCTGGTGTAATATAAAGCTTACAGGTAAAGGAATATAAAGGGGTCAGTACTTGGACCCATTCTCTTTAATATTTTTATTCGTGATATTGCAGAAGGTGTTAATGGTAAAGTATGTCTTTTTGCTGATGACCCAAAGATTTGTAACAGGGTTGACGTTCCTGGAGGGATCAGCCAAATGACAAATGATTTAGGTAAACTAAAAAAATGGTGGGAGTTGTGGCAATTGAGTTTTAATGTGGATAAGTGCAAGATAATGCACCTGGGACGTAAAAACCCAAGGGCTGAATATAGAATATTTGATACATCTGAGGGTTGGTATTTAGGGGTTATTATTGCAGAGGGTCTAAGGGTAAGTAGTCAATGTAATAGAGCAGCAGGAAATGCTGGCAGAATGCTTGGAAATGCTGGCAGAATGCTTGGTTGTGTAGGGAGAGCCTGTATTAGCAGTAGGAAAAGGGAAGTGCTCATGCCACTGTACAGAGCACTGGTGAGACCTCACTTGGAGTACTGTGTGCAGTACTGGAGACCGTACTATAAAGGAATATAAAGCTGCTGTAATATAAAGCTTATAGGTAAAGGAATATAAAGCTGCAGTAATATAAAGCTTATAGGTAAAGGAATATTAAGCTGCTGTAATATAAAACTTACAGGTAAAAGAATATAAAGCTGCTGTAATATAAAACTTACAGGTAAAAGAATATAAAGCTGCTGTAATATAAAGCTTATAGGTAAAGGAATATAAAGCTGCTTTAATATAAAGATTACAGATAAAGGAATAAAAAGCTGCTGTAATATAAAGCTTACGGATAAAGGAATATAAAGCTGCAGTAATATAAAGCTTATGGATAAAGAAATATAAAGCTGCTGTAATATAAAGCTTATAGGTAAAGGAATATAAAGCTGCAGTAATATAAAGCTTATGGATAAAGAAATATAAAGCTGCTGTAATATAAAGCTTATGGATAAAGGAATATAAAAGCTGCTGTAATATAAAGATTACAGATAAAGGAATATAAAAGCTGCTGTAATATAAAGCTTACAGATAAAGGAATATAAAAGCTGCTGTAATATAAAAAGATTACAGATAAAGGAATATAAAGCTGCTGTAATATAAAGATTACGGGTAAATGAATATAAAGCTGCTGTAATATAAAGCTTACAGATAAAGGAATGAAAATAAAAGCAATATAAAGACCAGGGCTCTGTATTTGTCATGCCTCAGCCTGAGAAGCCTGCTTATTGTCATGTTTGTTGTTGCTCAGTCTGCATCCACTCAGGGGTTAATCCCTGTGCCAGCTCCTGAGTGGGTGTGCATATAACCTGGACACACCCTTCCTTCTATGCGCTGTCATTTTCCTTGATTCCCTGTCCATGTGAGGTTCTGAGAGCTCCCTCATCGCTGTTTGTCTGTTTTACTCACCATCCTCTGTATGAGCTTTTCTGCCAGCATTGCAGATTATACCTTTGCGAAGAGCTCCTGTTTCCAGCTCAGTGGATCCTTGCTGCAGTGGTACTGCATAGCCCACTATCCTGTGGGCCTAAGAGACTGCACCTGTGGCTACCTGTGTTCTGCTTTATTCCACCTTCCTGCTACCAAGGTACCTGTGTCAAGAGCTCCTGGTTCCCGTGCAGAGGATCCTGTCTGCAGTGGACTATATAGCCCACAATCCCTGGTACATAGACACTACCTGCACGCAGAGTGACTTTTCCTGTTGTATCCAGTGCTCTGTTATTTCTGTATCAGACTTGTTGCTGTGTGTTCCGAATATACACTTATTTACCCACATAAGTTCCTGTGTCTGCTTCATCTGCTCTCCCCAGCGCTTGGGATATTATTTGATATTAAGGTCCTGCCATGGCTCCATCATGGCGCGAGCCTGACAGTATTTAAAGATGGCGGCCTCCATGGTACAGGGCGAGCTGGGGAGTGGACAGAGCAGAGGGCCTGCCTGATGCACAAAGCCTGAAGAACATGTCTCCTGGGGGGTGAGCGATGTACCATGGCGGGGTTTGGGGCTACGCACGTGGTCAAGGCAGGTCACCTGGGATTCCCTTCTGATTTCTTGTTTGCAGCGTATGGATTATACATGTTGTGGGGTGGCATTTTTCATGCACTGCCCATCAGCATGAATAAGTTATATGTGTCCAGCAAAACATGGCCGAGCTGGCAGCCCTAGGCATCGTATGAGCTGTGTGAGGGTGTTTGGGGCAGCACCCTCCAGCATGTATTAGAGGTACAAGTCGTGCGCTCAGAGTTTAGTACTACACGCGTGTGACTTACGTGTTTAATCTCGCCCACGGCGGGCAGCATCACATGGAAAGGACACCGCTGTGCGAGCGCAGGGGGTACGCGCTGAGGGTTTTCACGCACGGCATCATCTCAGAGATAACACAGGCTTTTTGTTGCTAATGGCAACTGGAGCCGCAGCAAAAAAAACAACACCGGGAACCATCAAATCCTCTGTTCCACGTGCGCGAATCCGAGCCGGGGTGTGGGTGCAGCTCTGTGCATCGCATGGTGCCCTCCAACACACACAGGGTTAACGTGGGGACAGAAAGAGACGTGCCAGGAATGTGACGCAGACGAGGTGACAAAGGCCCCGCTCCCCACTTGGTAACAACTAGCAATTGGCAACCAATGGCAAGAGCGGCAGGACCGCAGTGCTGCCATGGTGATTCAGCTGGCTACGGAGAATGTGAATCCAACACACACACTGCCAGGGAAAGCCAGGAGGGCGGCAGCACATGCCACGGTGAGACAGGCCCAAGTCTGTGATGGGCTCCAAGATCCCTGTAAGAGTGATGAAGGAGGAAAACCTGCCCAGCCGAGGCTCACCGGGAGGGGGAGCACCCAGCCGAAGCTCGCCGGGGAGGCGGAACGCCCAGCCGACGCCCACCGGGGAATGGGAGCGCCCAACTGAGGTTCACCAGGGAGAGGGAGCGCCCAGCCGACGCTCACCGGGGAATGGGAGCGCCCAACTGAGGCTCACCGGGGAGGGGGAGCACCCAGCCGAGGCTCACCGGGGAGGGGGAGCACCCAGCCGAAGTTCGCCGGGGAGGGGGAGCACCCAGCCGAAGCTCGCCGGGGAGGCGGAACGCCCAGCCGACGCTCACCGGGGAGGCGGAACGCCCAGCCGACGCTCACCGGGGAGAGGGAGCACCCAGCCGAGGCTCACCGGGGAGGGGGAGCACCCAGCCGAGGCTCACCGGGGAGGGGGAGCACCCAGCCGAGGCTCACCGGGGAGGGGGAGCACCCAGCCGAGGCTCACCGGGGAGGGGGAGCACCCAGCCGAGGCTCACCGGGAGGGGAGCACCCAGCCGAGGCTCACCGGGGAGGGGGAGCACCCAGCCGAGGCTCACCGGGGAGGGGGAGCACCCAGCCGAGGCTCATCATGGAGGGAAGCAGACCGGGTCACCCGTGTGTTTATAGGACACATACAGTTGTGTTCAAAATTATTCAACCCCCAATGCTGTAAAGGGTTTTAGGGAATTTAGTGACATTTGTAATTGTATTCAGAATGAAATCCTACAAGGACTTTTTAAAGAACCATATGCAACTAAAATGACATCAATTGGTTTTGTAATACAGTAGTAAATGTTTCTTTTGTGAATTCTTCATTGACACAATTATTCAACCCCTTAAAGACTACCACTCTGAAGAACAGAGGTTCATTCAAGTGTTTTCAATCAGGTATTAAAACACCTGTGGATGTCACGGAGCAGCAATAAAGCATAATAAGCACCAATTAGGTAGCTTTAAAATGACTGTGATACTCAGCTCCTTCTAGACATTTACTGGTGTGGTTACAAACATGGTGAAGTCAAGAGAATGGTCCAGGAAGACAAGAGAAGAGGTGATTACTCTTCACAGGAAGGGCAATGGCTATAAGAAGATTGCAAAGATGTTAAACATACCAAGAGAGACCATAGGAAGCATCATTCGCAAATTCAAGGCAAAGGGCACTGTTGAAACGCTACCTGGTCGTGGCAGAAAGAAGATGCTGACTTCGACTGCTGTGCGCTACCTGAAGCGTAGAGTGGAGAAAAGTCCCCATGTGTGACTGCTGAGGAACTGAGAAAAGATTTGTCAGATGTGGGTACTGAAGTTTCAGCTCAGACAATACGGCGCACACTGCGTAATGAAGGCCTCCATGCCAGAACTCCCAGGCGCACCCCCTTGCTGTCTCCAAAGAATAAGAAGAGTCGACTGCAGTATGCCAAAAGTCATGTGGACAAACCACAGAAGTTTTGGATAGTGTTCTGTGGACTGATGAAACAAAATTAGAACTGTTTGGGCCCATGGATCAACGCTATGTTTGGAGGAGGAAGAACAAGGCCTATGAAGAAAAGAACACCTTGCCTACTGTGAAGCATGGCGGGGGGTCAATCATGCTTTGGGGCTGTTTTGCTTCTGCAGGTACAGGGAAGCTTCAGCGTGTGCAAGGTACCATGAATTCTCTTCAGTACCAGGAGATATTGGATGACAATGTGATGCAGTCCGTCACAAACCTGAGGCTTGGGAGACGTTGGACCTTTCAACAGGACAATGATCCCAAGCATACCTCCAAGTCCACTAGAGCATGGTTGCAGATTAAAGGCTGGAACATTTTGGAGTGGCCATCGCAGTCACCTGACTTAAATCCCATTGAGAACCTCTGGTGGGACTTAAAGAAAGCAGTTGCAGTGCGCAAGCCTAAGAATGTGACTGAACTGGAGGCTTTTGCCCATGACGAATGGGCGAAGATACCCGTAGATCGCTGCAAGACACTTGTGTCAAGCTATGCTTCACGTTTAAAAGCTGTTATAACTGTAAAAGGATGTTGTACTAAGTACTAAGATTGAATGTCACTTGGGGGTTGAATAAAACTGATAATGATGTGAGCACAGAAAAGACATTTGTGGTTATTTCATTATAAATGTTATGTTATATTTGTCTGACCTACACGTGCCTCTTTGATTTAATTGTAAGCAAGATGACCGAATGATCAAAATCAATGTCAAACTGGCCAAAACACTCAATTTCAGTGGGGGTTGAATAATTTTGAACACAACTGTATAATTTATTTGTGCCGAGAGAGGGAAAACACCAGGGGGAAAAGTTGTGAAGAACCTCACCAAAATATCAGGCCCTGTCAAGCCTTTAACCCGGCAGCCAGTGTGAAAGCAGCCGTATAAATACACTGGGTTTTAAGGACACGATAAAATATGATATTTATTATTATAATATGAATTAATAAAGAAACCCTAGACTGAACATAAATAAAAGCATTGGACAGTGAGGACAGAAAGGGAACTCTGCTCCCTCTGCAAAAATAGTGGGAGAACTGCATTGTAGGGATGCACCGATACCACTTTTTTAAGACCGAGTACGAGTACCGATACTTTTTAAAAGTACTCACCGATACCGAGTACCGATACTTTTCTTTAATGTCATGTGACGCTTTCCAATAGGAAACAAACCATATAAAAATGCCCCCAGCTCACATGTATATCCCCCCCGATATATATATATATATTCATACTGCCCCAGCTTATGGATTTGCCCCCCCAGCTCACACATGGATATGCCCCCCAGCTTATGGATTTGCCCCCCCAGCTCACACATGGTTATGCCCCCACAGCTCATGGTTATGCCCCCCAGCTCACACATTGATATGCCCCCCAGCTCATGGATATGCCCCCCAGCTCACACATTGATATGCCCCCCCAGCTCATGGGTATGCCCCCCCAGCTCACACATTGATATGCCCCCCAGCTCATGGATATGCCCCCCAGCTCATGGGTATGCCCCCCCAGCTCATGGATATGCCCCCCAGCTTGACCCCCCCCCGACGATACTTACCTTCCTGGGCGCCGCCGGGATGTCTCCGCTCGTGGCTCGTTGGAAGGACCCCAGCTGCGACCACGTGGGACCATGTGATCACGGCTGGGGTCCTTCCAACGAGCGCACGAGCGGAGACATTCCCGGCGGTGCCCAGGAAGGTAAGTATTGTGTGAGCAGCTCCAGGGGCGGCTGTCTGAATGCCGATAGAGCATTCGGACAGCCGCCGCAGCCCCTCTGGATGCCGGCAAGCCGGCTCAATGCCGGCTTCCGGTATCGGGAAAAATATCGGGGGGTACTGCACGAGTACCAAGTACTCCTGCAGTACCCAGTATCGGCCCCGATACCGATACTAGTAATAGGGGATATTCTCCACACGTGTCTGTATATATTTATTATATAGGGGATATTCTCCACACGTGTCTGTATATATTTATTATATAGGGGATATTCTCCACACGTGTCTGTATATATTTATTATATAGAGGATATTCTCCACACGTGTCTGTATATATTTATTATATAGGGGATATTCTCCACACGTGTCTGTATATATTTATTATATAGAGGATATTCTCCACACGTGTCTGTATATATTTATTATATAGGGGATATTCTCCACACGTGTCTGTATATATTTATTATATAGAGGATATTCTCCACACGTGTCTGTATATATTTATTATATAGGGGATATTCTCCACACGTGTCTGTATATATTTATTATATAGGGGATATTCTCCACACGTGTCTGTATATATTTATTATATAGAGGATATTCTCCACACGTGTCTGTATATATTTATTATATAGGGGATATTCTCCACACGTGTCTGTATATATTTATTATATAGGGGATATTCTCCACACGTGTCTGTATATATTTATTATATAGAGGATATTCTCCACACGTGTCTGTATATATTTATTATATAGGGGATATCTCCACACGTGTCTGTATAGATTTATTATATAGGGGATATTCTCCACACGTGTCTGTATATATTTATTATATAGGGGATATTCTCCACACGTGTCTGTATATATTTATTATATAGGGGATATTCTCCACACGTGTCTGTATATATTTATTATTTAGGGGATATTCTCCACACGTGTCTGTATATATTTATTATATAGGGGATATTCTCCACACGTGTCTGTATATATTTATTATATAGGGGATATTCTCCACACGTGTCTGTATATATTTATTATATAGAGGATATTCTCCACACGTGTCTGTATATATTATTATATAGGGGATATTCTCCACACGTGTCTGTATATATTTATTATATGGGGATATTCTCCACACGTGTCTGTATATATTTATTATATAGAGGATATTCTCCACACGTGTCTGTATATATTTATTATATAGGGGATATTCTCCACACGTGTCTGTATAGATTTATTATATAGGGGATATTCTCCACACGTGTCTGTATATATTTATTATATAGGGGATATTCTCCACACGTGTCTGTATATATTTATTATATAGGGGATATTCTCCACACGTGTCTGTATAGATTTATTATTTAGGGGATATTCTCACACGTGTCTGTATATATTTATTATATAGGGGATATTCTCCACACGTGTCTGTATATATTTATTATATAGGGGATATTCTCCACACGTGTCTGTATATATTTATTATATAGAGGATATTCTCCACACGTGTCTGTATATATTTATTATATAGAGGATATTCTCCACACGTGTCTGTATATATTTATTATATAGGGGATATTCTCCACATGTGTCTGTATATATTTATTATTTAGGGGATATTCTCCACACGTGTCTGTATATATTTATTATATAGGGGATATTCTCCACACGTGTCTGTATATATTTATTATTTAGGGGATATTCTCCACACGTGTCTGTATATATTTATTATATAGGGGATATTCTCCACACGTGTCTGTGTAGATTTATTATATAGAGGATCACTATATGTACTTACAGTGTGAATATATGTATATATATATATATATCCCATATAATAAATATATATTTTTCTAGGCAATGGTTTCTATACGTGCCTGCATATATTATATATGGGGTCACTAGACTTACTGTGATATATATATATATATATATATAGTAATATTCTCTATACATAGCTGTATATTTGATATGTACGCACACAGTATATATATATATTAGTGATATTCTCTATACGTACCTGTATGGGATCCAGTCAGACTGGTACTTGGAAGTCATGGCTCACATTGGCCGTCCTGTGGCCCCCAGTAAGTGGTCGCTGTGCCTCTCTATAGCAGCTGTTCACATCCCCAGCAGAACTGAGCCAAGTGGCCATCAGCATCATCTGGGCCCTGGAGGCCACTGATCTCAGGGACCAAATCAAAGGGGGCAGATGAGGCTACCCCAGCACAGTGCCCTCATCCAATACACATCCCAGACAGGGGGTCTCAGGGCATCTTCCTTCACTCCATAGTCCAGAATTCAGGCAGCCCCCCCCCTCCTGCGGCAGCTCAGCTCTATACAGGTGTACCAGGAGCATCCGGCATCCTCAGAGAGATACACCCCCTGGGGGGACCCTGTGCAGGTATCAGCAATCAGCAGAGAGACCCCGGGGGGATTCGGGCAGGTATCAGCAGAGACCCCCGGGGGATTCGGGCAGGTATCAGCAGAGAGATGCCGGGGGGGGGCAGGTATCAGCAGAGAGACCCCCGGGGGGGGCAGGTATCAGCAGAGACCCCAGGGGGGCGGGTATCAGCAGAGAGATCCCGGGGGGCAGGTATCAGCAGAGAGACCCCCGGGGGGGGCAGGTATCAGCAGAGAGACCCCCGGGGGGGGGGGGTATCAGCAGAGAGATCCCGGGGGGCAGGTATCAGCAGAGAGACCCCCGGGGGGGGGGCAGGTATCAGCAGAGAGACCCCCGGGGGGGCGGGTATCAGCAGAGACCCCCGGGGGGGGCAGGTATCAGCAGAGAGATGCCGGGGGGGCAGGTATCAGCAGAGAGACCCCCAGGGGGGCAGGTATCAGCAGAGACCCCCAGGGGGGCAGGTATCAGCAGAGACCCGGGGGGGGGCAGGTATCAGCAGAGACCCGGGGGGGGGCAGGTATCAGCAGAGACCCGGGGGGGCAGGTATCAGCAGAGACCCGGGGGGGCAGGTATCAGCAGAGACCCGGGGGGGGGCAGGTATCAGCAGAGACCTGGGGGGGGGCAGGTATCAGCAGAGACCCGGGGGGCGGGTATCAGCAGAGACCCGGGGGGCGGGTATCAGCAGAGACCCGGGGGGGGGCAGGTATCAGCAGAGACCCGGGGGGGGGGGGCAGGTATCAGCAGAGACCCGGGGGGGGGCAGGTATCAGCAGAGAGATCCGGGGGGGCAGGTATCAGCAGAGACCCCGGGGGGGGCAGGTATCAGCAGAGACCCGGGGGGGGGCAGGTATCAGCAGAGACCCCGGGGGGGGCAGGTATCAGCAGAGACCCGGGGGGGGCAGGTATCAGCAGAGACCCGGGGGGGGCAGGTATCAGCAGAGACCCGGGGGGGCAGGTATCAGCAGAGACCCGGGGGGGGCAGGTATCAGCAGAGACCGGGGGGGGGGGGCTGGGTAAATGCTGCAGCCTGAGGATCTGAAGCCCTGCAGATGATGGTGATGAGCAGAAGCAGCAGTCTGGGAAGGTTTAATGTCCATTCTCAGTCCAGCATCTCACAGCAGCTTCCAAGCTCCATCCTCCTGCTCCACATCAGCAGCCAGATACATCCCCCAGTGACGTCATGTGCCAGTCAGCCACATCCCTCTCGTGATGTCATTAGTCATGGGCTGCCTGCAAATCCAGAGCTGAACCGCTTGATGCCAGGCATGGGGTGCTTTCCCAGCATCCTCTGCACCCACAACATCCTGTGCATCCCCAGCATCCTGTCCATTCCCATCATCCTCTGCACCTCTAGCTACCTGTGCATTCTCTGCCCCCCCCCATCTCCACCTGCATCCTCTGCACTTCAACATCCTGTCCATTCCCATCATCCTCTGCCCTCCCAACTTCACCTGCATCCCCTGCACCCCAGAATCCTGTGCACCCCAGCATCATGTGTACCTCTAGCACCATATGCTTCCTCTGCACACTCAGTATCCTGTGACTCCTTTGGACCTCCAGCATATAGATACTAGCAGGGTTATTCAGAGAGAGGTGAAAAGCAGGAGAATGGCTGGAGAATGGAAAATTCAAGGTCAGAATACCAAACCAGAAAAATTCTCCCTTTCATCTCACTTTCCAAATCGGCTATTTTGACCTCGAATTTTCCATTCTCCAGTCATTCTCCTGCTTTTCACCTCTCTCTGAATTACCCTGTATGTATCTGCTCCTCTTCCTGGAACAATTCCTGTAATTCCTCACCAAAGCTGAGGGTGGGGGGTCACTTTATCCCCAGAGACACTGACAGAAATGCTGAGGGGGACAATGGAGTCAAATCCTAAATATCCCTCCTATATGTATCGTAGCGTGATCCCCGTATAGTGACTAGAAGACGAGGTCCTGCCATGTGGACCATACCGGGATATGGGTGCCTGGAAAATGTGTCTTGTCAGCTTTTCCCTACTGGAGAATTATTGCTAAACTCTGTAATGCATTCCCAGGATCCCCCTGATCGATGTGTCTTCCGCCTGTGTTAATCAATGTAAATTGCCTTTAATTCCATGTCCACACAGTAATGTGTCGCTGGGGAGCGTTCAGAATGCCGGGGAAGCTCATCAGTACAAAGAGGCCAAAATGTCTACACCCCCCCCCCCCCCGGCCTGCACCATTAATGCTGCCCATGCAGGATTCCCTTCTCTCTTGTAAAACCACACAAAACCTCCAGCTTCTATTGAAATGTTACAATAGCTTTCCCTAAAGCTTCATTAAGTGAAACGCGGCGGCGGAAATGAAATGTTATCAGCAGGAGTCTAAAACAACAACAACGCACACAGCGAGCAAGTCACAGCTTACACTTGTAGATGGAGATAGATGAGACCGCAGGACATTCCGGATGGTTTTGACATATACATGCACCCACGTACGTCACGTTGAACTTGGGGTACATAGGTGTAGAGATGTATTCAGGAGGTGCAGGCCTTATTTCCCTGCCCTCTGCTATGTTGAAGTCACCCTGTACCTGCAGAGTGCAGGGTGTTTATGTAATCTGTGTTATGTATTAATACTGACATTGTGTGTATCTGTTACTTTCTGCTGATAGGATTACTGGGTGGGTCACCTTAGACTTTCCCAACTCCTCCTATCTGGAATGTGTTTGTATCTGTTAAGGGTTTGAATAGATACTGTTCTGTCTTTTTTGCCAAGTGTTAAACTATACTAATCCCATTATCTGTCCCTGGTCTGATTATGTCCCAGACTCTGAGAAGAAAGAAGGATACTTCAAAGCAGTAAGAGTAGAATGCTAGAGGAGGGATTCATGTTTAAGTGCAGTAGAAGCCGGAGTGTCTTTTCCCATTGGCCGCCAGGCTGCCCATATATTATTTCATTAAAGGCTCAGTCCCTGTTGTTGCTGTCTGTTCTAAACCTCCAGATCTGCGCGTGTCATGTTCCTTGCCGCCGGCGCCGCAAGAGAACTAAGAACAAGTTGCCTGATAGTGATAAGATTAGCAGTGGCCCTCCTGACGACTAGGGATGTGCGTTTCGGGTTTCGGAATTTTCACAAAATTTCCCGATTCGTGTTTTCAGATGCGGCCGAATTTCCAAAAAATTTTAGATCTGAAAATGGCAGATCCGAAAAGTTTTCCGAGCCGAAACGAAATATTTTCGGAATTTTCGAATGGACTTGAAATGTGTCAAATCGAAATTTATTGCTTTGAAACGAGGAGAACAGACTTTCCAAAAAAACGAAAATTTCCAAACTTACGAAAAGTCGATACAAAAAACGAGCTAAGTGACACGAAAATACGAAAAATGGTCGAAATTCCGAAAACATGTACAACTCCGAAAAACGAAAATTTCCGAAATCACGAAAAGTCGATACAAAAAACGAGCTAAGTGACACGAAAATCCGAAAAATGGTTGATATTCCGGAAAAAAAAGTACACGAAAAGTGAATCGAGCCGAACCGAATCGAAACAGAAATTGGTCGAAACGAGCCGAATCGAAAAGTTTAAAAATCCGAAAAATCGAACCGAATCGAACCGAAAAAAAAAATCGGTGCACAAGCCTACTGAAGACAAGCCTTGCTGAGCTAGTGACCAGGTGCTAGCTAATGCCTTCTCATTCACTCTGGAAGACTGCAAGGGTGGTACCTATCCATAAAAGTGGTGACAGTACTTTGGTATCCAACAACCGTCCCATATCGTTGCTCCCTGTAATGTCAAAAATTCTGGAAAAATGTGTTTACACTCAATTACGTGATTATTATCAGTATCGGAACTACTTAACCCCAGATCGATCAGGCTTTCGTCCAAATCATTCAACTACAACCGCCCTTTTAAAAGTCTGCAACGATATCCAGGCTGGGATGGAACAAGGAAACCTAACTGGAGCCATCTTCCTTGATTTTGCCAAAGCCTTTGACACAGTAGACCATGGCATCTTGTTAAAAAAACTTAAAGGCTCTGGTATTGGTGATCACACGCTAACCTGGTTTCAATCATATGTGTCTGATCGGTCACAATATGTGTCAATTTCTGGCAGCTCCTCCCTCCCCCTCCCAGTCACGTGCGGTGTACCCCAAGGCTCAATACTCAGCCCCCTGCTATTCACAATATTCATAAATGATCTGCCCAACGTCTGCAAAGCCTCAACTGTACACATGTACGCAGACGACACTGTAACCTATACCAGCAAACCAAATCTCCCGCAGCTGGAGGCCGTGCTGCAAGAACAATTCACAGAGGTAGAAAAGTGGATCAAACACAACAAACTTTTTTTAAATACTGACAAAACTGTAACAATGCTCTTTGCAAACACCCCATCTACGTGTCAGGACAAAATCAAATGACACGCTGACCCCAGTCACTTCGCTCAAATATCTAGGTATGTGGTTAGACCCTAATCTATCCTTTGGCCCCACATCGAAAAACTGTCATCTAAACTCTACCCCAAACTAGGTGCCCTGTACAGAAACAAATCCTGCCTGAGCCCTGCGGTAAGAAAGCAGATTGTACAGCAAATGCTTATGCCAGCTATTGATTACGGAGATGTAGTGTATGCAGCCGCCCTGCAAACACACCTTCAGAAACTTACTACATTGTAGCACAAAGCGACAGAATGAGTTATACAATGTAACTACATGACCCACCATTGTGACATGATAAAAGAGCTAAACTGGCCGTCGCTGGAGTCTAAACGCACCCTTCACCTTTCCAGCCTGGTGTTTAAGAGCTTTTCTGGAGAGCTGCCACCCTACCTGAATAGCTGGCTTCCCCCAGCAGCTCCCTCATCCTATAACCTCCGATCCAGGACCAGCACCTACTTACAATACCACAATACAAAAAGACAGCGGCTCATCATCCTCATTTTCCAACAGAGCACCACAATTATGGAATAACCTCCCAGGACACCATCAAATCTTCCCCCAGTCTAAAGTCCTTAAGAGCTCAATATTAACATACCTTAATACAGAATGCACCTGTAAACATGTAACACAGTGACTATATACAGAATGCACCTGTAAACATGTACCATAGATATACTTCTACAGAATGCACTGTAAACAATGTAAACAGTGACTATTATACAGAATGCACCTGTAAACATGTAACACAGTGACTATATACAGAAATGCTTTCGGTAACATGTGTAACATAGTGACTATATACAGAATGCACCTGTAACATCATGTAACAGTGATTATATACAGAATGCGCCTGTAAACATGTACACAGTGACTATATACAGAATGCACCTGTAAACATGTAACACAGTGACTATATACCAGAATGCACCTGTAAACATGTAACACAGTGACTATATACAGAATGCACACTGTAAACATGTAACACAGTGACTATATACAGAATGCACCTGTAAACATGTAACACAGTGACTATATACAGAATGCACCTGTAAACATGTAACAGTGACTAACAGCAGAATGACTATATACAGAATGCGCCTGTAAACATGTAACACAGTGACTATATACAGAATGCGCCTGTAAACATGTAACACAGTGACTATATATACAGAAGAGATGCACGCTAGTAACATGTAACACAGTGACTATATACAGAATGCACCTGTAAACATGTAACATAGTGACTATATACAGAATGCACCTGTAAACATTTGTAACATAGTAGAACTATATACAGAATGCACCTGTAAACATGTACATAGTGACTATATACAGAATGCACCTGTAAACATGTACACAGTGACTATATACAGAATGCACCTGTAAACAGTAACACAGTGACCTATATACAGAATGCGCCTGTAAACATGTAACACAGTGACTATATACAGAATGCACCTGTAAACATGTAACATAATGACTTTATTTCCTACATATTTATTTTCTGTTAATCTGTATATTTGGTTTGTGTTAATTTCTTGCATTTTACTATTTTGTATTTCTGTAACCCTCAATGTTCTTGAACCCAGGACATACTTGAAAACAAGAGAAATCTCAATGTATCCGTCCTGGTAAAATCCTTTATAAATAAATAAATAAATATAAATATCTCCTCTACAAAAGAGGACCTCACCTATCCCATAATGCTTCTGCATTAACCTAGTGTTCTCCTCACTAGCAAGAAGCTACCTCCAGTTCCTGATACCTGCTTAGACCCTTGTTGTATCCTGTCTTCTCCATGTTATTATCTGCAGATAACCCTCTACAGTTTCCTGCCTCGAAGATTCTCTGCTACAGATCCTGTTCTAAAGATCCTCTGCATTCCCAGGACTCTCTGCATTCCCAGGACCCTCTGCATTCCCAGGACCCTCTGCATTCCCAGGACCCTCTGCATTCCCAGGACCCTCTGCATTCCCAGGACCCTCTGCGCTCCCAGAACCCTCTGCGCTCCCAGGACTCTCTGCATTCCCAGAACCCTCTGCGCTCCCAGGACTCTCTGCATTCCCAGAACCCTCTGCGCTCCCAGGACTCTCTGCATTCCCAGAACCCTCTGCGCTCCCAGGACTCTCTGCATTCCCAGAACCCTCTGCATTCCCAGGACTCTCTGCATTCCCAGAACCCTCTGCGCTCCCAAGACTCTCTGCATTCCCAGAACCCTCTGCATTCCAGGACTCTCTGCATTCCAGAACCCTCTGCATTCCCAGGACCCTCTGCATTCCCAGGACTCTCTGCATTCCGAACCCTCTGCGCTCCCAGGACTCTTGCATTCCCAGAACCCTCTGCGCTCCCAGGACTCTCTGCATTCCCAGAACCCTCTGCGCTCCCAGGACTCTCTGCATTCCCAGAACCCTCTGCGCTCCCAGGACTCTCTGCATTCCCAGAACCCTCTGCATTCCCAGGACTCTCTGCATTCCCAGAACCCTCTGCGCTCCCAAGACTCTCTGCATTCCCAGAACCCTCTGCATTCCCAGGACTCTCTGCATTCCCAGAACCCTCTGCATTCCCAGGACCCTCTGCATTCCCAGGACTCTCTGCATTCCCAGAACCCTCTGCATTCCCAGGACCCTCTGCATTCCCAGGACTCTCTGCATTCCCAGGACCCTCTGCATTCCCAGGACTCTCTGCATTCCCAGAACCCTCTGCGCTCCCAGGACCCTCTGCATTCCCAGGACTCTCTGCATTCCCAGGACCCTCTGCATTCCCAGGACTCTCTGCATTCCCAGAACCCTCTGCATTCCCAGGACCCTCTGCATTCCCAGGACTCTCTGCATTCCCAGGACTCTCTGCATTCCCAGAACCCTCTGCGCTCCCAGGACTCTCTGCATTCCCAGGACTCTCTGCATTCCCAGGACTCTCTGCATTCCCAGGACTCTCTGCATTCCCAGGACCCTCTGCATTCCCAGGACTCTCTGCATTCCCAGGACCCTCTGCATTCCCAGGACTCTCTGCATTCCCAGGACTCTCTGCATTCCCAGGACTCTCTGCATTCCCAGAACCCTCTGCGCTCCCAGGACTCTCTGCATTCCCAGGACTCTCTGCATTCCCAGGACCCTCTGCATTCCCAGGACTCTCTGCATTCCCAGGACCCTCTGCATTCCCAGGACTCTCTGCATTCCCAGGACTCTCTGCATTCCCAGGACTCTCTGCATTCCCAGAACCCTCTGCGCTCCCAGGACCCTCTGCATTCCCAGAACCCTCTGCGCTCCCAGGACTCTCTGCATTCCCAGAACCCTCTGCATTCCCAGGACTCTCTGCATTCCCAGGACCCTCTGCATTCCCAGGACCCTCTGCGCTCCCAGGACCCTCTGCGCTCCCAGGACTCTCTGCATTCCCAGAACCCTCTGCGCTCCCAGGACTCTCTGCATTCCCAGGACCCTCTGCGCTCCCAGGACTCTCTGCATTCCCAGGACCCTCTGCATTCCCAGGACCCTCTGCATTCCCAGGACCCTCTGCATTCCCAGGACTCTCTGCATTCCCAGGACTCTCTGCATTCCCAGGACTCTCTGCATTCCCAGGACTCTCTGCATTCCCAGGACCCTCTGCGCTCCCAGGACCCTCTGCATTCCCAGGACTCTCTGCATTCCCAGAACCCTCTGCGCTCCAGGACTCTCTGCATTCCCAGAACCCTCTGCGCTCCCAGGACTCTCTGCATTCCAGAACCCTCTGCGCTCCCAGGACTCTCTGCATTCCCAGGACTCTCTGCATTCCCAGGACTCTCTGCATTCCCAGGACTCTCTGCATTCCCAGAACCCTCTGCGCTCCCAGGACTCTCTGCATTCCCAGAACCCTCTGCGCTCCCAGGACTCTCTGCATTCCCAGAACCCTCTGCGCTCCCAGGACTCTCTGCATTCCCAGAACCCTCTGCGCTCCCAGGACTCTCTGCATTCCCAGAACCCTCTGCGCTCCCAGGACTCTCTGCATTCCCAGGACTCTCTGCATTCCCAGAACCCTCTGCGCTCCCAGGACTCTCTGCATTCCCAGGACCCTCTGCGCTCCCAGGACTCTCTGCATTCCCAGGACTCTCTGCATTCCCAGGACTCTCTGCATTCCCAGAACCCTCTGCGCTCCCAGGACTCTCTGCATTCCCAGAACCCTCTGCGCTCCCAGGACTCTCTGCATTCCCAGGACTCTCTGCATTCCCAGGACTCTCTGCATTCCCAGAACCCTCTGCGCTCCCAGGACTCTCTGCATTCCCAGAACCCTCTGCGCTCCCAGGACTCTCTGCATTCCCAGGACCCTCTGCGCTCCCAGGACTCTCTGCATTCCCAGGACTCTCTGCATTCCCAGAACCCTCTGCGCTCCCAGGACTCTCTGCATTCCCAGAACCCTCTGCGCTCCCAGGACTCTCTGCATTCCCAGAACCCTCTGCGCTCCCAGGACTCTCTGCATTCCCAGAACCCTCTGCGCTCCCAGGACTCTCTGCATTCCCAGGACCCTCTGCATTCCCAGGACCCTCTGCATTCCCAGAACCCTCTGCATTCCCAGAACCCTCTGCGCTCCCAGAACCCTCTGCGCTCCCAGGACCCTCTGCATTCCCAGGACCCTCTGCATTCCCAGGACCCTCTGCATTCCCAGAACCCTCTGCGCTCCCAGGACTCTCTGCATTCCCAGAACCCTCTGCGCTCCCAGGACTCTCTGCATTCCCAGAACCCTCTGCGCTCCCAGGACTCTCTGCATTCCCAGGACCCTCTGCATTCCCAGGACCCTCTGCATTCCCAGGACCCTCTGCATTCCCAGGACCCTCTGCATTCCCAGAACCCTCTGCATTCCCAGGACCCTCTGCATTCCCAGGACCCTCTGCATTCCCAGGACCCTCTGCGCTCCCAGGACCCTCTGCGCTCCCAGGACCCTCTGCGCTCCCAGGACCCTCTGCGCTCCCAGGACTCTCTGCGCTCCCAGGACTCTCTGCGCTCCCAGGACTCTCTGCGCTCCCAGAACCCTCTGCGCTCCCAGGACTCTCTGCATTCCCAGAACCCTCTGCGCTCCCAGGACTCTCTGCATTCCCAGAACCCTCTGCGCTCCCAGGACTCTCTGCATTCCCAGAACCCTCTGCGCTCCCAGGACTCTCTGCATTCCCAGAACCCTCTGCGCTCCCAGGACTCTCTGCATTCCCAGAACCCTCTGCGCTCCCAGGACTCTCTGCATTCCCAGAACCCTCTGCGCTCCCAGGACTCTCTGCATTCCCAGAACCCTCTGCGCTCCCAGGACTCTCTGCATTCCCAGAACCCTCTGCGCTCCCAGGACTCTCTGCATTCCCAGAACCCTCTGCGCTCCAGGAACTCTCTGCATTCCCAGAACCCTCTGCGCTCCAGGACTCTCTGCATTCCCAGAACCCTCTGCGCTCCCAGGACTCTCTGCATTCCCAGAACCCTCTGCGCTCCCAGGACTCTCTGCATTCCCTGAACCCTCTGCGCTCCCAGGACTCTCTGCATTCCCAGAACCCTCTGCGCTCCCAGGACTCTCTGCATTCCCAGGACTCTCTGCATTCCCAGGACCCTCTGCATTCCCAGGACCCTCTGCATTCCCAGGACTCTCTGCATTCCCAGGACCCTCTGCATTCCCAGGACTCTCTGCGCTCCCAGAACCCTCTGCATTCCCAGGACCCTCTGCATTCCCAGGACCCTCTGCATTCCCAGAACCCTCTGCATTCCCAGGACTCTCTGCATTCCCAGAACCCTCTGCGCTCCCAGGACTCTCTGCATTCCCAGAACCCTCTGCGCTCCCAGGACTCTCTGCATTCCCAGAACCCTCTGCGCTCCCAGGACTCTCTGCATTCCCAGAACCCTCTGCGCTCCAGGACTCTCTGCATTCCAGAACCCTCTGCGCTCCCAGGACTCTCTGCATTCCCTGAACCCTCTGCGCTCCCAGGACTCTCTGCATTCCCAGAACCCTCTGCGCTCCCAGGACTCTCTGCATTCCCAGGACTCTCTGCATTCCCAGGACCCTCTGCATTCCCAGGACCCTCTGCATTCCCAGGACCCTCTGCATTCCCAGGACTCTCTGCGCTCCCAGAACCCTCTGCATTCCCAGGACCCTCTGCATTCCCAGGACCCTCTGCATTCCCAGAACCCTCTGCATTCCCAGGACTCTCTGCATTCCCAGAACCCTCTGCGCTCCCAGGACTCTCTGCCTGCAAATAACTCTGTGCTTTTGTTTTCTATTTTCCCTAACTATATATCTCTCTCCATATCTGGCCTAATTCGGCTCTACTTCCTATTTCTATCTACTCTCCTTTTCTTATGTATTTCTAATTCAGTATTATTCTCTTTTCTCTCCGCTTGCCTTTTACTTAATCTTATTGCTGGTTATTATTTATACAGTGTCTTCCCTTCCTGTCAGTATTACCCAGCTCCTTGATGTTTCTTTATTGCCTTTATACCTCACTCCTAATAAATCCTTTTGTATATATATATATATATATATATACTGTATAAATCATTGCACATTGGGTTCAAACCTGCCACCCCGGAACCAGCTCGGTGACAGCGTGCTGCCTCATTTCTGGGGAATCATTTCCGGGGATATGTTTTCATGTATAGAAATGAAGACACTGCAAGCTGCTTGTGTGAGGAATCATGTTGGATCATAGAACTGCCTCCAGGTCAGAGGTCAGAACAGGAAACAGGAAGTATAAGCATAATCAATACACAACATCTCCCTTTTTTAACATTCAATACAAACGTAGTAAACAATTAACCTAAAACAGATCCCGAACAGTCACAAACATCGCATGCTGAGTGACTGGTAGGTACACTACAGATTGAGTCTATCTGGCGGTCTTTGAAATTCGACCGCTACGCAAGGCCACAGAGATTTTGCCTGGGGAAGGTCGTGCAGCTCCAGTAGGCATTGATACAGAGCCGCCCTCCCTCCTGGCTGGGGTGTTCGGCACAGACAAACTTGATGGTACATGTGGCTGTATTATGTCATTCTCAATGTATCCTTCTGAAAGGACAGCAGTATTCCCTCCGCTTTGCGGATGCGGTCCAGGAGCATTGAGTACCTCGGGAGGAGCACGTGTAGGAGGCACATAGGCTTGTATGGGGAGTCGCTCCGCTCTTCGCAAGGCCACCCGATTGCGGCGGTAGAGACTGCCGTCTACATCCACAAGATATGAGCGAGGGGCTACACGCTGAACACAGGAACCCAGTCTCCAGCGACCAGTCCTGTCACCAGGAAGCGGCTTCATACGGATTGGTCTCTCCAATGCTTAGTTCAGGTAAGTCCTTAGCAGACACATCATAAGACAGTTTGGCAATCTGTTTCCTCCTTCGCAGTTTCTCTAGGACACCTGTAACCACACAAGGTTCAAGTAATTTGTTGGCCACAGGCAATAAAGTTTTCAGTCTCCTTGACATTAAGCGTTGCGCAGGACTACTGTCCATGCCTACGGATGGGGTGTTCCTCCAATGTAGAACGGCTTTCCACGGGTCAGTACCATCATACTTGGCCTTCTTACAAATATTCTTCACAATCTTGACAGCCGATTCCGCTTTGCCATTCGCTTGCGGGTGCCGAGGCGATGAGGTAACGTGCTCAAATCCCCAATCTGCAGAGAACCGTCTGAATTGCTCACATGCGAATTGAGGTCCGTTATCTGAGATAACTCTATCCGGCTGGCCATAACGTGCAAACTGTACTTTGCAACGCCTGATTGTAGTATCAGCAGACAGGTCAGGAAGTAGCTCAATCTCCCAAAAGTCAGAATAGTGATCAACAATTAGCAGAAAATCTTGCCCAGCATAATTCAATAAATCCATGCTTACAATTTGCCACGGCCGGGTGGGCAGCACATGCGACATCATGGGTTCTTTCTGTTGTGCCTGTGCATATTCATTGCATGCCGAGCAATGGCTAACAAAGTCTTTAATCTCATTCTGCATGTTGGGCCAGTATAGGGTATCTCGTGCTTGCCTATAGCATGCTTCTCCACCAATGTGACTGGCATGAATACGTGTCAGCATCTCTGATCTTAAAGATTTAGGAAATGATGACCCTCGGCCCCTTGTATAGTATGCCATCCTGAATGCCGATTTCATCTCTGAAGGTCCAATATTCTCTTGCAGTTAATGGCACCTCCTCCTTGGAATCAGGCCAACCATCCAGAACAACATATTTAAGAGCTTGCAAACTCTCATCGGTTTCAGTGTGCTGTTTTATCTGAAGCAATCGTTGGTCCGGACGTTCAAATAGTCTGAATGATTAATCTGTGACAGGACATCCAGGTCCTGTTGAACATTGCAAACTGTGTGTTGTGCATAGTCGGGTGCACCTCCAGCTGCTGTAGCTCTGCTAAGAGTGTCACTAATATACATTTCCGGGCCAGGCTTGTAGACAACATTTAGGCAATAGTTTTGTAGTGTGAGCAACATGCTCTGTAGGCGTTTGGGCGCACACAAAAGAGGTTTCTTGAAAATAGAAATCAAAGCTTATGGTCAGTTTCCGCCGTGATCTCGTCGCGACCATAGAGGTAGTGGTGAAAGCGCTGGCAGGCAAACACTATACTCAGACATTCCTTTTCTATTTGAGCGTAGTTTTGTTCAGTAAGAGTCAGTGCTCTTGAAGCAAAAGCGATAGGCTGGCCAGCTTGCAATAGGCAACACCCAAGTCCAGTTTTGCTTGCATCACTTTGAATAGTTACAGGAGTAGTAACGTCATAGTACTTCAGGACAGGTGTATCTGTGACCAAATGTTTGATGTCCTGTACTGCATTATCATGCTTGGGAAGCCAATGCCAAACAGCGTCCTTGTCCAGAAGCCTTCTCAATGGCTCGCAGACCTGAGAGATGAGGTAGGAATTTTGCCAGGTAGGTAACAAACCCAATGAAGCGCTGCAGGGATTTCACATTTTCCGGCTGTGGCATATCCAGTATGGCTCTGAGTTTGTCTGGGTCAGCCTTCAAACCCTCCCAGGATAGGATGTGTCCATGGAAGCGGACCTCTTTGACCTTGAATTGCAGCTTTTTTATGCCAAGTCTTAATTTTACCTGCCTACAACGATCCATCAGTTCCAGCAGTTTGCCATCATGATCTTGCTCTGCTTCGTCATCTGTGTCCCCACAGCCAACCACAAGGATGTCATCAGCTATTGGTTCGACACCACTGAGTCCAGTCAATAGTTCATGTTGTTTACGTTGATACACCTCTGGTGCAACGGATACTCCAAAAGGCAATTTGAGCCATCTTTTCCTGCCCCAAGGAGTCCAGAAGGTTGTCATGTAACTACTTGCAGTATCCAGTTTACACTGTAAAAATGCATCCCGGCATCAACAAGCGTGAACAGACGCGCTTTAGGCAGCTTGTACAAAACATCCTCGAGCGTTGGCATGATGTAGTGAGATCGCCTCAGTGCCAGATTCAAGAATTTGGGATCTATGCATATTCTTAGCTTATCAGGCTTCTTTACAATAACCATGTTACTTATCCAGTCAGTTGGGTCAGTCACTGGAGCCAGGTGTCCATCGGCCTCATATTGGTCAAGCTGCGCCTTGACTGCCTGTTTTAACGCCACTGGCACATTGCGTGGTGCACATTGGACTGGAGGGACACTCAAATCAAGGTCAAAATGAACTTCCCCTGGTACGGACTCTACTGGCCCAGTAAACACATCACTAAATTCTTGTAACAGCCGATGTTTTGTCAAGGGCCCTTTGGATTGATTGTCCATCACGTTGAGCTCTGCAGGGACGGAGAAAATGTATCAGCCCTAGACGCTCACAGGTTGAGCCTGATAACAGTGGCTTTTGGCGGGCCTCCACAATCTCAAACTCTAGCTTGTGTCTCTGTCCACGTAAAACACATTCAGTCCTGAAGAGTCCTAGAGATTTCATAAGCTCACCAGAGTATAGCTTTAGTTTGGTGTCACTTGGCAGTAGATGTGCGTCTGGCGCTAACATCATTTTGTCTTTTAAACACATTACATCACACGTTGCTCCTGAATCGAGCTGACAGGATTGGGGTCTATTATTTAAACGTAAAGTGACGAACCATTTCTTTCCTCTGGATTGCACAGCGCCGATCACTTCACTGCTGTATAGAACTTCAGCGGAGACTTTCTCTTCCTCATATGCAGATGCGTTCTCCACGGTGTGTAATTTTCCAATCGATGGCTGTCGTCTACTTGACAGACAAACATTAGCAAAATGGTTTGTTCTTCCACAAGACCTACAAGACTTCCCATAAGCTGGACACTGCTCTTTAATTCTTTGATGCACAGTCCCACAGTATTTGCATGCTGTAAGGTTGGCAGCGTTTGCGCTAATCAGGCGGCGTTGCTGCGGTTTGCTTATGTATAACGCTGCATTGCAATGTTTATGCTGTCGGTCCTCTGTCTGTCCTGTTCCATGACTTTCAGACGTCTGTCAGTGAGCTCTGCTGTACGGCACGTTTCAATGGCTATGTTTAGAGTTAAGTCATGTTCTCTAAGGAGGCGCCTGCGTGCGCTCTCACTAGCTATGCCCAAAACAATTTTGTCTCTTATTAATTCATCTTTGAGAGCTCCATATTCACAAGTTGCTGCCTTTTCTCTCAGGCGTGTAACAAAGTTATCAAAAGATTCTCCCTCTTCTTGTTTGCAGCACCCAAACACATACCTTTCGTAAATTATGTTTTTAGCAGGTTTGAAATAAGCTTCCAGTGCTTGTAGAATTGCTGTAACATTTTCTTGCTGCTCCGCTGTGAGGTTCACATTGTGTTTATACACATGCCTGCATTCACTGCCCATCACTCTCCTCAGAGTTGCTGCCTGCACTGCTGCAGATTTCTCATTCAAGCCTGTAGCCAGGGAATAATCTTCAAATTCAGCTCTGAAAGATTCCCAGTTGCTGCTCCAATCTCCATTCATTCTCATCTCCTCTGGGGGAGGTATGCAATTCATTGCAGCCATATTGCCAGGAAGCCTCTGAGCTCTCAAATAGAAAAAAGAAAAAAAAATCCACAAGGAACAGTCTTAGTCCACAGTTCACAAACCTGTGTAGTTTCCCAAAGCGCTGCTGCGCTCCAGACAAGAGGCTCAGTCCTGATTTTAGTTACTTCTGACACCATGTTTCATGTATAGAAATGAAGACACTGCAAGCTGCTTGTGTGAGGAATCATGTTGGATCATAGAACTGCCTCCAGGTCAGAGGTCAGAGCAGGAAACAGGAAGTATAAGCATAATCAATACACAACAGATACTGTCAGCGCGCTTTAAGTCTGGTGAGTGAGCGGAGGAACTCGGCCTCAAAAGGGAAGGATTCCAGGTTTCCTTGTCCAGAAACACATCTAAGAAGAAGTGAAGTTTCCTTCTCTCCCAACCTCAATGTGAACACACACACACACACACACACACCCCGACACTTCAAGGATACAACACACCAATACACACTGTCAATTGTCAGTATACAGACACGCAGGACATCACTGGCCGCCGGAACCTTATCCTGTCATTCTTGGAATGTGCGCGCCGCCGTCACACGCTTCATTCACATATGGCAGAGTATGAGCATTAAAATGTAAACGGTTCCTCCTTTGCTTTTCGAGAGACTCGTCTAGGGCTTGGCCTGGTGAGCAGCTCTGCCAGCGCGGACCTTACTAAAGCCTGCAGAGCACTCGCTCCATCAGGACACTATGGTCACGTATCTCCTCTATAAAGGTCTAATCCCTGGACGCAGACAAACTATCCGGCACTGCCCGTCCTCGAAGTGGCCGGATTTCTACCTATAGGAGATATACTGTATACACAAGATCGATAAGCAATAGCACAGGTAGAGTGTAGGGGGGGTGCGTTTGTTTCGTAACGAATCCCAATTCATTTGAAAATTCGTTAATTTGTATTTCGGAATTAATTCCAAAATAACTAATTGGTTTCATCCAAATTGAAACAGTATATAACGAAATTGATTCGTTCTACGGTTTCACAAGAAAACCTTTGATTGATTGGGTGATATTTTTTTTGTGATCTGAATCGATTTCAAATTGATCCCAATCAGTTTAGTTTTATGTTTTCACAAAGCTCCCCGTCCCTGTCATTCGGCCTGTGGTGCGGAATCTGTTGTATTCAGCACCACAGGCCAATAGACAGCTCGATTTTTAACCCTTATGTTTAACCCTAATGTAACAGCAATTGAGCAGGATTTGATGGATTTATTTATTTTAGTGATCTGAATCGATTTCGAATTGATAACAAATTACAAACGAAATTACATAAAATCGGTATTCGAACGAATTCAGCCGAAAATATTACAAACGGAACAAAACAAATTTTTCTAGTAGATTGCCAGATAGAATTAGCAACCAGACACCAGGGGTTAATGCCAGGATACTCGTGAACCAGACACCAGGGGTTAATGCCAGGATACTCGAAAACCAGACACCAGGGGTTAATGCCAGGATACTCGTGAACCAGACACCAGGGGTTAATGCCAGGATACTCGTGAACCAGACACCAGGGGTTAATGCCAGGATACTCGAAAACCAGACACCAGGGGTTAATGCCAGGATACACGTGAACCAGACACCAGGGGTTAATGCCAGGATACTCGAAAACCAGACACCAGGGGTTAATGCCAGGATACACGTGAACCAGACACCAGGGGTTAATGCCAGGATACTCGAAAACCAGACACCAGGGGTTAATGCCAGGATACACGTGAACCAGACACCAGGGGTTAATGTCAGGATACTCGTGAACCAGACACCAGGGGTTAATGTCAGGATACTCGTGAACCAGACACCAGGGGTTAATGCCAGGATACTCGTGAACCAGACACCAGGGGTTAATGTCAGGATACTCGTGAACCAGACACCAGGGGTTAATGCCAGGATACTCGCGAACCAGACACCAGGGGTTAATGCCAGGATACTCGAAAACCAGACACCAGGGGTTAATGCCAGGATACTCGTGAACCAGACACCAGGGGTTAATGCCAGGATACTCGAAAACCAGACACCAGGGGTTAATGCCAGGATACTCGAAAACCAGACACCAGGGGTTAATGCCAGGATACTCGAAAACCAGACACCAGGGGTTAATGCCAGGATACTCGAAAACCAGACACCAGGGGTTAATGCCAGGATACTCGAAAACCAGACACCAGGGGTTAATGCCAGGATACTCGAAAACCAGACACCAGGATACTCCGCCCACGTCAATGACCCGCGGCGACGAATGGTGGCTACTTCACTCAGTGGTTGCCCAGCGAGCAGGCAGGAAGGCGCTGCTGGCCGCCGGGACACAGGTACAGCAGCGCAGGACGTGACAATTATGGACTTCAGCGTAGAGTATTTCTCAAGCGTAACTTCACATTGTATGAGTAAGGGCTCTATTACACTCTCTGCGCAATTTTTTTTGCGCATGAAAAAAACGTGATCACGTGAAAATTTACGTGGTATTACGATCCGAGCGCATTTTATCGTCAGTCAAAAATTTTTGTGCGTAAAAACAACGTGCAAAACTGTGCGCAAAGTACGCTGCGTGTAGAAATCTGTGTTCGGACTTTTTTTCACGGGATTCAGCCAATCAGAATTAAGAACCACCATTTTCTAACGTTAGATTGACTTTGACAGGCGCAACAACCTGAGTATATGTGCTGCAGGATAAAGCAATTTATTAATTTTATTGTTTGGGTATGTGTAGAATGTGTAACTGTACTGTGCTGTATGTTTTATTTTGTGCTGGGGTATTTCGTTCCGGCAAGGACGATCAAATTTACAGTTAAAGAAGTTACGAAAATTTGCGCAAACCTTCATTGCGCGAAGATCGTAATACCATCCGCATACCAGCGCACGAACGCATTTGCGCTGACAATGTTAAGTATAGGATGTGCGCACGAATTTTCGTTCGCGCGTTCGTTGCGCATAGATAGGAATACGACGTTGCACGCAAATGGCTTTTCCCCTCGCGCAAAACCACTTGCGCGAAGAATGTAATAGGGCCCTAAGAGTTTAATGGAAATAACCAGAAACCACGCCTGGTATTACCGTATAATGACACAAACACCAGCAGGTAACCCCAAAACATTCCACAACCCGAAAAACACCCCAGCTGCGCTGGACACAGAGGCCGCGTAACACTCAGCTATACATAAAGGGATATTCCTGCTCTATTAACCCCTAAATGTATTTTATGTTTCTGCCGATGCTTTGAATAGATTCGCCACATATTGACATTTATTAAATTATTTCCTTGAATAAAAGAACAGCTTCTGCTTCTTTTCTGTGTCATCCCCTCCCGATACAGCAGGTTTCTCTCCTCAGCCGTCTCAATAAGTGCCAATAGAATTATCTTTTTAATAATAGACGCCTCTAAGGCCCTGCTTGCTGCATGAGATTATTCCATGCTCCATCATCTCCTCAGGCCGAGAGATCGAGGCTTCACACGTCCGGCATCTGTAAGTGTCATGTGCTCCTGCGAAATGTAACCTCAAGCGGGGCCAGATTTATAATTCGGCAGAGTAGGCATGTTCCTACAGTCAGCTACCACTAGGGGGCGCCTTGCTGCGGGGGAAAAAGAAAGTAAATATAAAATCATTTTGGCCCCTGTATCTCTGGAGCTCTACAGGTATCACTGGAAAGGCCAGAGCGGGATCTTTTCAATGACGAAACACATGACCAGGTTTTGCTACAATAAAATAACCAATAAAATATTTATTTTCCTAATTAACCAATATTGTTCACTTTTTAATTATAAAGCAAACCGTGCCGCTGCACTAAGTCACCTTCTCATTTCCCACACCGGGAGCCCATGTGGAGGTGATGGTACAAAGTGTTAGTACGGGGTTAACCTGAGCCCAAACCTAATGATTCATTTTAAGGCAACAGATTCTGCCCCTTTTGATGCAAACGCATCGAGAAGCTTCCCTCAAAACAAAAATTTAAATACTATTTTTGCTACTTTTGGGGGGGGGTGTAGGTGCGCTTCAGAATTCGGTGCCTTTGGGCTCCTGAGATGTAAATCCAGCCCTGAACATCAAGTGAGAGTAAAACGACGCTGGAATTTAAGAGACAAGGTCGACGAATCTTGTCCAGTGAGAGCGTCCTCATAAGGTTGTCCCAGATTGTCCAGCTGTCTTGTTGTGTCGGCCTAGAACAGCTCCCATGATACAACCTGACTCAACGAACAGCATTGTCTACCATAGAGTATGACAAAGCATAAACCTGGTTAATGCCTAAGAGGACATTGACGCGACACATCCTGCATCCACCTGACACCAATATGAAAGTCCCCTAAAGTATAAATTCAAAGGAAAATCTGCCGGAAACAAGTGAACAAATTCCACAACAACTACCGTCTGGCAAGAACTCCACCGTGAGATTAAGCCGGCTGGTCTCCTAGCCTTGATGAGACCATGAAAGGTCTGTTTAGCACTTTGAGAGATCATCGTCATAACACGCTCTGCACCCAGAAGTCTGTCCTAGAGTTTAACTTCAAGTGAAAGTCGGCTGGGAATTAATATCCACTAACGGGTACTGTCAGGTTCGTGCCAGGAAGGAGCCATGGCACAGCCTCAGTGTAATGTTATATTCCCAAGCGCTGGGGGTGAGCAGGCAGAAAGACACAGGAGACAGTAAATACACAACAAAACTTGTATTGTGGGATGGTTCACAGCAAACAGTCCAGCACAGAACAGGTGGTAGCACAGAAAATAGGCAAGTGGATGGTGGACCACGTAGTCTCTCTCCAGATCCGCTTGAGGAGAAGCAGGAGCCTTTAGGCAAATGTACCTTGATAGTAGGTTGGTCTCCTTGGAGAGAGCTGGAGGGCTGGAAGCCACTTGAGTGTCTCTGGACCCACTGGATAGTGGGCCACGCAGTGGATTGTCCAGCACGCAGGAACCAGGTAATGCAGACACAGCAAGGATGCACGGCAGAGCAAAATAAATCAGGAACATACAATGACAAGAGGGAGCTCTCAAGACCTCTGGACACTGGGAAGGGAAAAACACAAAATGAAAGAGCAAAGGGGAGGAGGGTGTGGTCTGGTTATATGCAGAATCCTCAGGTTCAGACACAGGAGTTAACCCTTAGGTGGGGAGCAGGTATAGAGAGCTAGTGACCCAGGCTGACCACAGCAGGCTCTCAGGGCTGAGGCATGACAGTACCTCCCTCCTCACAAGGTGCACTCCGGGCACCTAGGAGGTCATCACCACCCATCAGAGTCCGAGTCAGTGTCATCATAAATGTCTCCTTGGGCAAGCAGGGCCTGCTCAAAGATTTCAAGGTCCTCTTTACAGACCAAAGTCCCGTTGGATGCCCAGACGCAGCCCTCAGGAGTAGGACTGTCCACAGGGGGCACAGGCGTGAGAGGGCTGCTGGTGGCAAGCCCCACGACGATGGGTGAAGGAACTGGCTCCTTAGCTGCCAGGCGCTGTTCATATACAGCAAGCTCAGAGTCCGGCACGATGAAGCCATCAGAGGCTATGGACAGAGTCTGGATTTGGTCTGGTGGGCTTGGTTGAGTCTCAGAAGGTAGGGTGTCACAACCATAGAACCCCGAATTGAATGCAGGTCTCCTAAGCAGGGCCCCAATTTGTAGTCCAGGACCACCTTGAGGATGCTTAGCAGTCTGGGGGGTCATAGTAGAGGCCACCAGGAGAGGAGCAACCTCCATAGGTTCTTGGTCTGTGGGGAATGTGGGCTCCACACCCATGGGTTCTTCCTCGCTGGGTTCAGTAGGCAGAGTCTCCATGTACTCGGCAATCGAGTCCTCCTTAGAACTCTCCTCCTCCGAGGAGACCACACTGGATGCAGGCCTCCTGGGTACAGGAGTTCGGCGAAGCTTGCCAACATTGGTAGCCTGACGAGGCTTGACAGCAGCTGGAGTCTGGTGGGACTTGGCAGCAACTCGGCGAAGCTTGGCAGCAACTGGAGTCTGACGGGACTTGGCAGCAGCTTGGCGAGGCTTGGCAGCAGCTTGGCGAAGCTTGGTAGCGACTGGAGTCTGACGGGATTTGGCAGCGGCTTGGCGTGGCACAGGGCCAGCAGCTTGGCGTGGCACAGGACTAGCAGCTTGGCGTGGCACAGGAACAGCAGCTTGGCGTGGCACAGGAACAGCAGCTTGGCGTGGCACAGGAACAGCAGCTTGGCGTGGCACAGGAACAGCAGCTTGGCGTGGCACAGGACCAGCGGCTGGAGGCTTAGCAGGTCTGATGGGACAGAGATCTATTCGGTGCAGATCTGACCCACAGTAGAAGCATTGGTTCAGCCTTCTACGCCTTTCCTTCTGAGTCTCCACATAAGGTGCCTGTGCTCTGCATATAGGTGGAGAATGATTAAACTCAACAGATTGCTGTGATGCTCTGCTCACTGGTATAGGCCTGACTGGGTCAGGTGTGGTGGGAAATGAGTCCATTAGTGTATACACATCATCCACTACAACGAGCAACTGATATACAATCTCCTTCAGTGCAGCTTGAACCCCCACGGGCCTGGTTTTTGGCTCTTTCATTATGTCAGGTTCGTGCCAGGAAGGAGCCATGGCACAGCCTCAGTGTAATGTTATATTCCCAAGCGCTGGGGGTGAGCAGGCAGAAAGACACAGGAGACAGTAAATACACAACAAAACTTGTATTGTGGGATGGTTCACAGCAAACAGTCCAGCACAGAACAGGTGGTAGCACAGAAAATAGGCAAGTGGATGGTGGACCACGTAGTCTCTCTCCAGATCCGCTTGAGGAGAAGCAGGAGCCTTTAGGCAAATGTACCTTGATAGTAGGTTGGTCTCTTTGGAGAGAGCTGGAGGGCTGGAAGCCACTTGAGTGTCTCTGGACCCACTGGATAGTGGGCCACGCAGTGGATTGTCCAGCATGCAGGAACCAGGTAATGCAGACACAGCAAGGATGCACGGCAGAGCAAAATAAATCAGGAACATACAATGACAAGAGGGAGCTCTCAAGACCTCTGGACACTGGGAAGGGAAAAACACAAAATGAAAGAGCAAAGGGGAGGAGGGTGTGGTCTGGTTATATGCAGAATCCTCAGGTTCAGACACAGGAGTTAACCCTTAGGTGGGGAGCAGGTATAGAGAGCTAGTGACCCAGGCTGACCACAGCAGGCTCTCAGGGCTGAGGCATGACAGGTACCGGCTGGGAATTAATATCCACTAACGAGTACCGGCTGGGAATTAATATCAGAGTATCGGCTGGGTGGAGTAGAGGTAACATCACTGCTCTATAACCGTGGAGACACAGGTTCGATCCTGGCAAGAGCAACTCTCCAGTAAGTGTCCTTGGGCAAGACACCTAAACAGTACAGACTCACCACCCAGGACATACTGAAAACGAGAGAAATCTCAATGTATCCTTCCTGGTAAAATCCTTTCTCAAAAAAAAATCTCCTTCGTAAGGTAACCTGTCAGTCTCCTGGCCTTGAGGTCTTCTTGGCACTCTGAGAGTCAAGGTGCAGCGCATGAAGACACAGGAGCAGCTTTGGGCAAAGGAAACTTGATGCGCAGGACCTTTAGTTGCTGGAAACAGACATGACTGATGCGTGACCTTTGGTTGCTGGAGACGGACGCGGCTGATGGACAGGACTGGCAGGAGCTTTGGTTGCTGGAGATGGACGTGGCCGATGGGAGCTTTGGTAGCTGTTAGAGCAAATTAGGAAGGCTGCCCATCGTGGTAGCACTATAATTATTGGAGATTTTAATTACCCGGACATTAATTGGGATAGTGGGATTCAGCAAAGGGAATCCGGTTTCTGAACCTTTTAAATGATACCTTCATGACACAACTGGTAGAAACACCAACTAGAGAGGATAACTGTCTGGACCTGGTTATAACAAATAATGTGGATCTTTTCTCAAATATTAATGTAAGGGAACAGTTGGGAAACCGTGACCATAATATGGTGTCTTTAGAAATAAACTCAAAGAAACACATCCATAGGGAGCAGCTAAAACATATAATTTTAAAAAGGCCAACTTTATTAAAATAAAGGAAGCTCTTAATGTCATTGACTGGCAGAAACTCTTTCACGGGAAAAACCACTGAGGATGAGTGGAATATCTTTAAACTAACACTAGAAAAGTACACGTCACAATATATTCCACTGGTTAATAAATATAAAAGAAACAGACTGAAACCAATGTGGCTTAGTAGGAAGGTAACTAAGGAAATGAAAAATAAAGAAGGCATTTAAAGCTTTTAAATTTGATAAATCTGAGGCATCCTATAAGCATATAGGGCAGCCAATAAAGCATGTAAAAATGCGATTAGATGGCTAAACTAGAAAATGAAAAAGAAATAGCCAAAGAGAGCAAGACCAACCCTAAAAGATTCTTTAGGTACATAAATTCTAAAAAACCCAAGAGTGAAAATGTAGGTTCACTAAAATCTGAGTCAGGGTTATTATTACTGAAGATCAGGATAAGGCAGAAATTTTAAATGATTATTTTTTTCAGTATTTATCAAAAAGAAACCTATAACAGGAGACATGAAATTCATTAATAAAAACTTACTAATACAAAGTGACTGGTTGACTCAGGACAAGGTTTTACACAAATTAAACAATGTGAATGTGAATAATTACTGTACAGCTCTGTGATACCCTCAAACACACCGCACATTACTGTACAGCTCTGTGATACCCTCAAACACACCGCACATTACTGTACAGCTCTGTGATACCCTCAAACACCGCACATTACTGTACAGCTCTGTGATACCCTCAAACACACCGCACATTACTGTACAGCTCTGTGATACCCTCAAACACACCGCACATTACTGTACAGCTCTGTGATACCCTCAAACACACAGCACATTACTGTACAGCTCTGTGATACCCTCAAACACATAGCACATTACTGTACAGCTCTGCGATATCCTCAAACACACCGCACATTACTGTACAGCTCTGTGATATCCTCAAACACATAGCACATTACTGTACAGCTCTGCGATATCCTCAAACACATAGCACATTACTGTACAGCTCTGTGATATCCTCAAACACACAGCACATTACTGTACAGCTCTGTGATATCCTCAAACACACAGCACATTACTGTACAGCTCTGTGATAGCCTCAAACACACAGCACATTACTGTACAGCTCTGAGATATCCTCAAACACATAGCACATTACTGTACAGCTCTGTGATATCCTCAAACACACCGCACATTACTGTACAGCTCTGTGATATCCTCAAACACACAGCACATTACTGTACAGCTCTGCGATATCCTCAAACACACCGCACATTACTGTACAGCTCTGTGATACCCTCAAACCCACCGCACATTACTGTACAGCTCTGTGATACCCTCAAACACACAGTACATTACTGTACAGCTCTGCGATACCCTCAAACACATAGCACATTACTGTACAGCTCTGCGATACCCTCAAACACATAGCACATTACTGTACAGCTCTGCGATACCCTCAAACACACAGCACATTACTGTACAGCTCTGTGATATCCTCAAACACACAGCACATTACTGTACAGCTCTGAGATATCCTCAAACACACAGCACATTACTGTACAGCTCTGCGATATCCTCAAACACACCGCACATTACTGTACAGCTCTGTGATACCCTCAAACCCACCGCACATTACTGTACAGCTCTGCGATACCCTCAAACACACAGTACATTACTGTACAGCTCTGCGATACCCTCAAACACATAGCACATTACTGTACAGCTCTGTGATACCCTCAAACACACCGCACATTACTGTACAGCTCTGCGATACCCTCAAACACACCGCACATTACTGTACAGCTCTGCGATACCCTCAAACACATAGCACATTACTGTACAGCTCTGTGATACCCTCAAACACACCGCACATTACTGTACAGCTCTGCGATACCCTCAAACACACAGCACATTACTGTACAGCTCTGCGATACCCTCAAACGCACCGCACATTACTGTACAGCTCTGTGATACCCTCAAACACACCGCACATTACTGTACAGCTCTGCGATACCCTCAAACACACAGCACATTACTGTACAGCTCTGCGATACCCTCAAACGCACCGCACATTACCGGGGCTGGTATGAAATTATTTCCAGGGCTGGTTTTTGTCCCCAGTCTGGCCCTGTAACCGAATTACGTTCTATGAGGAAGTAAGTAGAAGTATAGATCAGGGGGTCGCAGTGGATGTGATTTACTTGGATTTTGCCAAAGCTTTCGACACAGTTTCCACACAAAAGGTTACTATTTAAATATACAGGGTTATTCAAAGACCATCGAAAAGTCACCGCACGTTCGATGACTTTTCGTTCTCTTCAATTCGGTTAGTTTTGCTGATCCCATTTCGGCGACCCTGCGGTGTATTCAGCAAACACCACAGGGCTGTCGAAGCGCAGGGAAAAGCTGCCGCAAACCCGCCGAAAAGTCACCGCAAAAACGCGGCGAATGCACACCAAAACCCGTAAAAACATCTGGATTAACCCGCCGAAGACGCCCGGAAAAATCCGAGCAGGAGCCGATCACACGCAGCGAAGCCGCCGGAAAAAGCCGACACCAGACGAGTGAAGTGAATAAATTAGCAAAACAGTTTGCTTGAATGATTGAAAAGTGAAACGCTGTTTGCAAAGAAACTACTGAGCGAAAATGTCCGAAATTGACATATAAAATCCAATGAAATGATAATAAAAAGGGCTGTTACAGAAAAAAGTTTTAAAAAAAAAGACTTTTTGAAAAAAAATTAAAATCCAGAAAAATGCTTAAAATATCCTAAAAAATAATAATCTATAAATAAAGAGACTCTTTACTGTAGAATTTTATAATAAACGGTTTATTAGATATTGAATTAAAACGGGATTATTTTTAACATTGAAGCCTATGGGATTCGCCTGAATAAACCTGCCGAATTAAAGTACCGAATGGCAGGGCATTAGGGGAACCTTTCACTGCTGGTTTGTGTTCTCTGAATAGCCGAAGCAGTGCTTTTTTATGGGGATTTCACTGCCCTCGGACAGGCACCGAATATGCAGGCAATTCGCCAGGATTTGGCGAATTGCCTGCACTCTGGATAGCCGAATGTCCAAGAAAGATAACCGAAAACTGATTTTCAGCGTTCGGGTTACCTTTCTCCAGCCATTCGGAACTCTTGGAATAACCCTGTAAAGAAAAATTGGTCTAGATGAAAATCGTTGTTCTTGGATAGAAAACTGGCTAAAAGACAGAGCACAGAGAGTGGTCATAAATGGTACATTTTCCAGATGGACATCAGTGGTAAGCGGTGTCCCTCAGGGGTCTGTTATAGGACCAATACTATTCAATTTATTTATAAATGACCATGAGATAGACATTGAAAGTCATGTATCAGTGTTTGCAGATAACACAAAACTAGGAAAAGTAATACAATGTGAGCAGGATGTTACAGTATGTGCAGGTGATACAATGTGAGCAGGGTGTTACAGTATGTGCAGGTAATACAATGTGAGCAGGATGTTACAGTATGTGCAGGTGATACAATGTGAGCAGGATGTTACAGTATGTGCAGGTGATACAATGTGAGCAGGATGTTACAGTATGTGCAGGTGATACAACGTGAGCAGGGTGTTACAGTATGTGCAGGTGATACAATGTGAGCAGGGTGTTACAGTATGTGCAGGTGATACAATGTGAGCAGGATGTTACAGTATGTGCAGGTGATACAATGTGAGCAGGATGTTACAGTATGTGCAGGTGATACAATGTGAGCAGGGTGTTACAGTATGTGCAGGTGATACAATGTGAGCAGGATGTTACAGTATGTGCAGGTGATATAATGTGAGCTGGGTGTTACAGTATGTGCAGGTGATACAATGTGAGCAGGGTGTTACAGTATGTGCAGGTGATACAATGTGAGCAGGATGTTACAGTATGTTCAGGTGATACAATGTGAGCAGGATGTTACAGTATGTGCAGGTGATACAATGTGAGCAGGGTGTTACAGTATGTGCAGGTGATACAATGTGAGCAGGATGTTACAGTATGTGCAGGGTGATACAATGTGAGCAGGATGTTACAGTATGTGCAGGTGATACATGAAGCAGGATGTTACAGTATGTGCAGGTGATACAATGTGAGCAGGATGTTACAGTATGTGCAGGTGATACAATGTGAGCAGGATGTTACAGTATGTGCAGGGTGATACAATGTGAGCAGGATGTTACAGTATGTGCAGGTGATACAATGTGAGCAGGATGTTACAGTATGTGCAGGGTGATACAATGTAAGCAGGATGTTACAGTATGTGCAGGTGATACAATGTGAGCAGGATGTCACAGTATGTGCAGGTGATACAATGCGAGCAGGATGTTACAGTATGTGCAGGTGATACAATGTGAGCAGGATGTTACAGTATGTGCAGGTGATACAATGGGAGCAGGATGTTACAGTATGTGCAGGTGATACAATGTGAGCAGGATGTTACAGTATGTGCAGGTGATACATGTGCAGGATGTTACAGTATGTGCAGGGTGATACAATGTAAGCAGGATGTTACAGTATGTGCAGGTGATACAATGTGAGCAGGGTGTTACAGTATGTGCAGGTGATACATGAAGCAGGATGTTACAGTATGTGCAGGTGATACATGAAGCAGGATGTTACAGTATGTGCAGGTGATACAATGTGAGCAGGATGTTACAGTATGTGCAGGTGATACAATGTGAGCAGGATGTTACAGTATGTGCAGGTGATACAATGTGAGCAGGATGTTACAGTATGTGCAGGGTGATACAATGTGAGCAGGGTGTTACAGTATGTGCAGGTGATACAATGTAAGCAGGATGTTACAGTATGTGCAGGGTGATACAATGTGAGCAGGATGTTACAGTATGTGCAGGTGATACAATGTGAGCAGGGTGTTACAGTATGTGCAGGGTGATACAATGTGAGCAGGATGTTACAGTATGTGCAGGTGATACAATGTGAGCAGGATGTTACAGTATGTGCAGGTGATACAATGTGAGCAGGATGTTACAGTATGTGCAGGGTGATACAATGTGAGCAGGATGTTACAGTATGTGCAGGTGATACAATGTGAGCAGGATGTTACAGTATGTGCAGGGTGATACAATGTGAGCAGGATGTTACAGTATGTGCAGGTGATACATGAAGCAGGATGTTACAGTATGTGCAGGTGATACATGAAGCAGGATGTTACAGTATGTGCAGGGTGATACAATGCGAGCAGGATGTTACAGTATGTGCAGGTGATACAATGTGAGCAGGATGTTACAGTATGTGCAGGTGATACAATGTGAGCAGGATGTTACAGTATGTGCAGGTGATACAATGTGAGCAGGATGTTACAGTATGTGCAGGTGATACAATGTGAGCAGGATGTTACAGTATGTGCAGGTGATACAATGTGAGCAGGATGTTACAGTATGTGCAGGTGATACAATGTGAGCAGGATGTTACAGTATGTGCAGGTGATACAATGTGAGCAGGATGTTACAGTATGTGCAGGTGATACAATGTGAGCAGGATGTTACAGTATGTGCAGGTGATACATGAAGCAGGATGTTACAGTATGTGCAGGTGATACAATGTGAGCAGGATGTTACAGTATGTGCAGGTGATACAATGTGAGCAGGATGTTACAGTATGTGCAGGTGATACATGAGCAGGATGTTACAGTATGTGCAGGTGATACAATGTGAGCAGGATGTTACAGTATGTGCAGGTGATACATGAAGCAGGATGTTACAGTATGTGCAGGTGATACAATGTGAGCTGGGTGTTACAGTATGTGCTGGTGATACAGTGAGCAGGATGTTACAGTATGTGCAGGTGATACATGAAGCAGGATGTTACAGTATGTGCAGGTGATACAATGTGAGCTGGGTGTTACAGTATGTGCAGGTGATACAATGTGAGCAGGATGTTACAGTATGTGCAGGTGATACAATGTGAGCAGGATGTTACAGTATGTGCAGGTGATACAATGTGAGCAGGATGTTACAGTATGTGCAGGTGATACAATGTGAGCAGGATGTTACAGTATGTGCAGGTGATACAATGTGAGCAGGATGTTGCAGTATGTGCAGGTGATACATGAAGCAGGATGTTACAGTATGTGCAGGTGATACATGAAGCAGGATGTTACAGTATGTGCAGGGTGATACAATGTAAGCAGGATGTTACAGTATGTGCAGGTGATACAATGTGAGCAGGGTGTTACAGTATGTGCAGGTGATACAATGTGAGCAGGATGTTACAGTATGTGCAGGTGATACAATGTGAGCAGGATGTTACAGTATGTGCAGGTGATACATGAAGCAGGATGTTACAGTATGTGCAGGTGATACAATGTGAGCAGGATGTTACAGTATGTGCAGGTGATACATGAAGCAGGATGTTACAGTATGTGCAGGTGATACAATGTGAGCAGGATGTTACAGTATGTGCAGGTGATACAATGTGAGCAGGATGTTACAGTATGTGCAGGTGATACAATGTGAGCAGGGTGTTACAGTATGTGCAGGGTGATACAATGTGAGCAGGATGTTACAGTATGTGCAGGTGATACAATGTGAGCAGGGTGTTACAGTATGTGCAGGGTGATACAATGTGAGCAGGATGTTACAGTATGTGCAGGTGATACAATGTGAGCAGGGTGTTACAGTATGTGCAGGGTGATACAATGTGAGCAGGGTGTTACAGTATGTGCAGGTGATACAATGTGAGCAGGATGTTACAGTATGTGCAGGTGATACAATGTGAGCAGGATGTTACAGTATGTGCAGGGTGATACAATGTGAGCAGGATGTTACAGTATGTGCAGGTGATACAATGTGAGCAGGGTGTTACAGTATGTGCAGGGTGATACAATGTGAGCAGGATGTTACAGTATGTGCAGGGTGATACAATGTGAGCAGGATGTTACAGTATGTGCAGGTGATACAATGTGAGCAGGGTGTTACAGTATGTGCAGGGTGATACAATGTGAGCAGGATGTTACAGTATGTGCAGGTGATACAATGTGAGCAGGATGTTACAGTATGTGCAGGTGATACAATGTGAGCAGGATGTTACAGTATGTGCAGGTGATACAATGTGAGCAGGATGTTACAGTATGTGCAGGTGATACAATGTGAGCAGGATGTTACAGTATGTGCAGGTGATACAATGTGATAGGATGTTACAGTATGTGCAGGTGATACAATGTGAGCAGGATGTTACAGTATGTGCAGGTGATACAATGTGAGCAGGATGTTACAGTATGTGCAGGTGATACAATGTGAGCAGGATGTTACTTCGCTGCAGAGGGATTTAGATAGATTGGGGGACTGGGCACTTAAATGGCAGATGGAATTTAATGTAAATTATGCACTTTGGAGTGAAGAACACACGAGCATCGTATACCCTAAATGGTACGGAGTTAGGGAAATCCAAGCAGGAGAACCATTTGGGAATAATCATAGACTTCACACTAAGTAACACAATGTGCAATGTCAAACAGCAGCCGCCAAGGCCAGCAAGGTATCGGCATTAAAAGGGGAGTTCACACTCACCATAAAAACATCATTTTGCCTCTGTATAAATCAATGGTCAGGCCGCACCTTGAATACGCCGTGTGATTTTGGGCACCGGTCTTAAGGATATTTATAGCGTTAGAAAAAGTGCAGAGACGGGCAACTAAATTAATAAGGGGGATGGAAGGGTTAAGTTATGAGGAAAGACTAACAAGCTTAAACCTGTTTAGTTTAGAGAAACGGCGCCTTAGAGGGGATCTGATAACTTTATATAAATATATACGGGGCCTCAGAGGGATCTGATAACCTTATATAAATATATACGGGGCCTTAGAGGGATCTGATAACCTTATATAAATATATACAGGGCCTTAGAGGGATCTGATAACCTTATATAAATATATACGGGGCCTTAGAGGGATCTGATAACCTTATATAAATATATACAGGGCCTTAGAGGGGATCTGATAACTTTATATAAATATATATGGGTCATTATAAACCATTGTCTGGAAACGTATTCATTAACAGGACTATACACAGGACACGAGGTCACCCATTTACACCGGATGAAAGGAAGTTCAGCCTAAAGCATAGGAAGGGTTATTTTACGGTGAGAACAATAAAGCTGTGGAATTCTCTGCCTGTTGAGGTGGTTGGGTCAGAGACTTACAGACTTTTAAAAAACGACTGGGTGACTTCCTGCAGACACAGAATATTAAGGGTTATAATATTTAATATGTGGGTAAAAGCTTCTTGATCCAAGGAGAAATCTGACGCCATCTGGGGGCAAGCAGGGATTTTTTCCCAGTGTGTTACATATGGGCGAGCATTCAGACTGGGTTTTTTGCTTCTCTTGGATCAACAGCAATAGGTGATGCGGGAGAGGCTGAACCCGATGGACGCATGTCTTTTTTCAGCCTATGTGACTATGTAACTATGTAACTGGAGATGGACACGGCTGACAGGAGCTTTGGTTGTTGGAGATGGACGCACTGACGGGAGCTTTGGTTTCTGGAGATGGATGCGGCTGACAAGACTTTTGGTTGCTGGAGACGGACGCGGCTGACGAGAGCTTTGGTTGCTGGAGACGGACGCGGCTGGCAGGAGCTTTGGTAGCTGGAGATGGACACCGCCGACAAGAGCTTTGGTAGCTGGAGGTGGACGCGGCCGACAAGAGCTTTGGTGGCTGGAGGTGGACGTGGACGTGGCCGACAAGAGCTTTGGTAGCTGGAGGTGGACGTGGCCGGTGGGAGCTGGAGGTGGACGCGGCTGACGAGACCTTTGGTTGCTGGAGACGGAAGCGGCTGACAGGAGCTTTGGTTGCTGGAGATGGACGCAGCTGACAGGAGCTTTGGTTGCTGGAGATGGACATGGCTGACAGGAGCTTTGGTTGCTGGAGATGGACATGGCTGACAGGAGCTTTGGTAGCTGGAGATGGACGCGGCCGACAAGAGCTTTGGTAGCTGGAGGTGGACACGGCCGACAAGAGCTTTGGTAGCTGGAGGTGGACGTGGCCGATGGGAGCTTTGGTAGCTGGAGGTGGACGATGGGAGCTTTGGTAGCTGGAGGTGGACGCGGCTGACGAGACCTTTGGTTGCTGGAGAAGGACGCGGCTGACAGGAGTTTTGGTTGCTGGAGATGGACGCACCGACGGGAGCTTTGGTTGCTGGAGATGGACACGGCCGACACGAGCTTTGGTTGCTGGAGATGGACACTGCTGGCAGGAGCTTTGGTAGCTGGAGGTGGATGCGGCCGATGGGAGCTTTGGTAGCTGGAGATGGACACGGCCGATGGGAGCTTTGGTAGCTGGAGGTGGAAAAGGCCAATGGGAGCTTTGGTAGCTGGAGATGGACGCGGCCAATGGGAGCTTTGGTAGCTGGAGATGGACACGGCCGATGGGAGCTTTGGTTGCTGGAGATGGATGCGGCCAATGGGAGCTTTGGTAGCTGGAGATGGACGCGGCCGATGGGAGCTTTGGTTGCTGGAGATGGATGCGGCCAATGGGAGCTTTGGTAGCTGGAGATGGACGCAGCCAATGGGAGCTTTGGTAGCTGGAGATGGACACGGCCGATGGGAGCTTTGGTTGCTGGAGATGGATGCGGCCAATGGGAGCTTTGGTAGCTGGAGGTGGACGATGGGAGCTTTGGTAGCTGGAGATGGACGCGGCTGACGAGACCTTTGGTTGCTGGAGACGGACGCGGCTGACAGGAGTTTTGGTTGCTGGAGATGGACGCACCGACGGGAGCTTTGGTTGCTGGAGATGGACACGGCCGACACGAGCTTTGGTTGCTGGAGATGGACACTGCTGGCAGGAGCTTTGGTAGCTGGAGGTGGATGCGGCCGATGGGAGCTTTGGTAGCTGGAGATGGACACGGCCGATGGGAGCTTTGGTAGCTGGAGGTGGAAAAGGCCGATGGGAGCTTTGGTAGCTGGAGATGGACACGGCCGATGGGAGCTTTGGTAGCTGGAGGTGGAAAAGGCCGATGGGAGCTTTTGTAGCTGGAGATGGACTTGGCCAATGGGAGCTTTGGTAGCTGGAGATGGACACGGCCGATGGGAGCTTTGGTTGCTGGAGATGGATGCGGCCAATAGGAGCTTTGGTAGCTGGAGATGGACGCGGCCGATGGGAGCTTTGGTTGCTGGAGATGGATGCGGCCAATGGGAGCTTTGGTAGCTGGAGATGGACACGGCCGATGGGAGCTTTGGTTGCTGGAGATGGATGCGGCCAATGGGAGCTTTGGTAGCTGGAGATGGACGCGGCCAATGGGAGCTTTGGTAGCTGGAGATGGACGCGGCCGATGGGAGCTTTGGTAGCTGGAGATGGAAAATAACCAGTATAACAGGCAACAGGGCCCATCAACTGATGATCAGGGAGTGGCATTAGCTCATGTCCAACTTTTTATTTTAAAGTGGTCTATGTTGTGTCAGCATCGCTCGGGTCAGGATAGAATTTATGAGCATGAGCTCTATCAGCATTAGGGCAAGTTTGGGTTGTTCAATCAATTGTGGTGCACTGGAGTGAGCTTAATGGTCTTTTTTTGCTCTATTTCCCTATGTGCGCTGTATTATTACACAGTATCAGTGCCTTTTAGTGCTTTCCATTCAGCCCATTACTCAGCCTATTTATGCTTGGTTAGTCGTCCAATTTACCCTACGATGCTGTGTGTATATATGTATTTTAAAGTTTGGGATCTGAGAGTGTTTTTCGGTTAATAAAGTTCATTAAGTACTAGCCACTCCCTGATCATCACTTGATGGGCCTTGTTACCTGTTATACTGGTTATTTTTTATTTGTTTATTTATATACTAGGTGGAAAGCGTGCCCAGAGCTCAGTCTATTGTTGTTGTCGCCAGCTCAGAATTCACGTCCATAGTTTTTTTTCCAATGTCCTATCCAAGAGTATCTCTCTATATAAATACGTTTGTAATGCGCCCATCGCCATCCCATCCGCAACAGGAGGGCCAACTGAGCAGCTCTGATGGGTGCGCACACAGCTGACAGCGCATTACAAAGGCATTTATATATTAGAGCAGGTTCCTCTTCCCTCTTAGAGTGTAAGCTCACGGGAACCGGACCCTCAGATTGTAAACTCGTGGGACCCCTTAGATTGTAAGCTCATGGGGCCCCTTAGATTGTGTTGGGCTTGGGCGGGCATTTTTTTTGTAGCGTATACATTATGCGTATATTTAATGGAACGTGGTATGCATGGCATGGCAGGCTAGTATTTAGGCACACTGGTATTATGAGACACTGGTATTGTGCATGGCAATGTGCATGGCAGACTGGTAGCTGGAGATGGACGCGGCCGATGGGAGCTTTTGTAGCTGGAGATGGACGCGGCCGATGGGAGCTTTTGTAGCTGGAGATGGACGCGGCCGATGGGAGCTTTTGTAGCTGGAGATGGACGCGGCCGATGGAGCTTTTGTAGCTGGAGATGGACGCGGCCGATGGGCTTTTGTAGCTGGAGATGGACGCGGCCGATGGGAGCTTTTGTAGCTGGAGATGGACGCGGCCGATGGGAGCTTTTGTAGCTGGAGATGGACGCGGCCGATGGGAGCTTTTGTAGCTGGAGATGGACGCGGCCGATGGGAGCTTTTGTAGCTGGAGATGGACGCGGCCGATGGGAGCTTTTGTAGCTGGAGATGGACGCGGCCGATGGGAGCTTTTGTAGCTGGAGATGGACGCGGCCGATGGGAGCTTTTGTAGCTGGAGATGGACGCGGCCGATGGGAGCTTTTGTAGCTGGAGATGGACGCGGCCGATGGGAGCTTTTGTAGCTGGAGATGGACGCGGCCGATGGGAGCTTTGGATGCTGGAGATGAACGCGGTTGACGGGAGCTTTGGATGCTGGAGATGGACACAACTGGCAGGAGCTTTGGTTGCTGGAGATGGACACGGCTGACTGGATCAGGGCTGGCTTCTCTGGAACAATGCAGAACGGTGGAAAACTTGCACCAGATTCAGAATGATGCAGAAGCCCAGCGGATTAGGAGAACCTCCCTTAAGTGCAGATCCCATTTGCAGCCAGAGAGGTCACACCTGCAGCTCCTTCTGCTAATTGAAGATAGTGAATCCAGCAAGGAGTGGACAAGATTTGGCAGCACCTTTCATGCTCTAAGTTGAAGAATAAACAGTAGTGGCTTAAACATGGGTTTTCCTGTGGTTCCTCCATCTCCTGGGCATGGAACGTCACACCTTCTAAACTTTAACTTCAAGTGAAAGAAAAAGTCTGTTGCCAAATAGTTTAATGACGCTGGAAAGATCCACCATCAGATGACAGCAGGAGGTCACCCAGCATTGAAGTGACCACACCCAGACCTGCTCCACACTTTAAGGCTGGGGTCAGACGAGCGCAGTGATCACGTCCGTGTTGCTGCACATTTTAACGTCCGAGGTAGCATACAATTATGATTAATAGAGACGCACACACGAAGTACAAACGCACAGAAGTGCGGACACACAACGGACGCCGCAAATGGACGCAAGCTAGGCAAGAACGTAAAACCGCTAGAACAGACGCACAGAGTGCTCCACGTCCGCAGCGTCCACATAGCTTTGTGTGTGAGTGATGGAACGTAGTCAGACGGACTGCATTTACACGCCCAGCATTTATACGTCCAGCATTTATACGTCCAGCATTTATACGCCCAGCATTTATACGCCCAGCATTTACATGTCCAGCATTTATACGCCCAGCATTTACTCGCCCAGCATTTACACGTCCAGCATTTACACGTCCAGCATTTACACGCCCAGCATTTACACGTCCAGCATTTATACGTCCAGCATTTATACGTCCAGCATTTATACCTCCAGCATTTACACGCCCAGCATTTATACGCCCAGCATTTATACGCCCAGCATTTACATGTCCAGCATTTATACGCCCAGCATTTACTCGCCCAGCATTTACACGTCCAGCATTTACACGTCCAGCATTTACACGCCCAGCATTTACACGTCCAGCATTTATACGTCCAGCATTTATACGTCCAGCATTTATACCTCCAGCATTTACACGCCCAGCATTTATACGCCCAGCATTTACATGTCCAGCATTTATACGCCCAGCATTTACTCGCCCAGCATTTACACGTCCAGCATTTACACGTCCAGCATTTACACGTCCAGCATTTACACGCCCAGCATTTACACACCCAGCATTTATACCTCCAGCATTTACACACCCAGCATTTATACCTCCAGCATTTACACGCCCAGCATTTATACCTCCAGCATTTACACGCCCAGCATTTATACCTCCAGCATTTACACGCCCAGCATTTATACCTCCAGCATTTATACCTCCAGCATTTATACGTCCAGCATTTATACGTCCAGCATTTATACCTCCAGCATTTACACGTCCAGCATTTACACACCCAGCATTTATACGTCCAGCATTTATACGTCCAGCATTTACACGCCCAGCATTTACACGCCCAGCATTTACACGCTGTCACGGAATGGCCCAGCACCCTCAGCCAGGGGCGGTGCGCACAGACATTGATTGGCCATGAACAGTTAGGTGCGGTGGCACGCGCGGAGTTTAAAGTACTGTTTATTAGATGTGATTATGTGTGGTGTAATGAGGTGTCCCCGTTGGTTTATTGCGTAATGTATTTTCCCTTTGTCTGCCTTGCTCGCCGCCATTTTCCGATCACCTTGTGGCGCAGTTCAGATTCTTCGATTCGGAAAATGGCCGATCCGAACCATCCGGTCCGAATCGGCGACTCCCCGATCTGAAATGGCCAATGGGTCCTGTGAGGGCGGGCAGGGATTCCCATTGTATGATAATGTGCGTAAGGTTGATAAATGCTTGAACTGTAAATAATAAAGACAGATTTTAGCAGTGCATCCAGCCTCGTCTGATGTGTTATTTCCCCGCCGTACTTTACCTTCTGAGAATCCCCCGCGGTCTCAGGATACGGTGTCCGCGGCAGATCCGATCCGAACCGAGCGCTCTGTGCCTGCATCGAGCATCAGGGCAGAGGCGCAGCGTATGAGGTTCGGTTCCCAGAACACTTGACGGAGATCCGATCCGAAGGGCGCGGCCGTGTACCGCGCTTCGGTATTGCGAGGGATTGCGGTAAGATCCGAATCCTTTGCAGATCCCGCAAGATCCGAAACTTCCTCCATCCCCGATCCGAAAAGTCCTCCACCGGAGATCCGAAGATTCACCCGCACCTGGATCGGAAACGTTTCCCGCGTAAGATCCGAAACGTTTCCCACATAAGATCCGAATATTCCTCTGCGGCTGGCAGATCCGATCTCCACAGACGTCCCACATCCACAAGGTCAGTGAACCAGCTGCTCGGGACGCTGAGTGCCGTATTGCTCAGTGGTCGGGCTGGTTCTAGGCAGGGGTCCCCTCCACCGCCCGCTAACCCCTTCCCGGGGTCACGCCAGGCCGCACGAGATGCCGAGTGCGCGCCACTCGGTAGTCGGGCCAGCGGTAAGCGACGGGGCCACGCAGATAGAGCACACCCGCAGGCGGAACAACATCCCATTCCGTCATACACGCCCCAGCATTTACACCTCCAGCATTTACACGCCCAGCATTTACACGCCCAGCATTTATACCTCCAGCATTTACACGCCCAGCATTTACACGCCCAGCATTTACACGTCTAGCATTTACACGCCCAGCATTTACACCTCCAGCATTTACACGCCCAGCATTTACACGTCTAGCATTTACACGCCCAGCATTTACACGTCTAGCATTTATACGTCCAGCATTTACACGCCCAGCATTTACACGTCTAGCATTTATACGTCCAGCATTTACAAGCCCCGCATTTACACGTCCAGTATTTATATGTCCAGCATTTATACGTCTAGCATTTAGGCTAGGGTCAGACGAACGCAGCTTTAACGTGCGTTTAGCCGCACAAAATCACGGCCGTGCTAGCAGCAAATGACGTCCAATGCCGGGGAACACACGAAGTACGGCCGCACGAAAGTTCGTCCGCGCAACGCAAGTGGCAAACGAACGCATTTTTTCGAGAACGTCAAACCGCTACTACTGACGTACAGAGTGCGCTGCGGCCGCATAGCGGCGTGTGTGTGTGATTAGGAGACGTCAGACGCTGCTAATGTCCGGCTAACATAACGTCCAGACGCAAAAAGGGTTTTATTGATGATCCGTACAAAATCACGGACGAAAAGGCGCATCGTATGACCGCTACCGCGTATTCCGTGAAAAAATATGTCCGTGCGTTCGACCGCACTTTTCCACGGTCGACGCGAAAAATGCGTTAGTCTGACCCTAGCCTTACACGCCCAGCATTTACACGCCCAGCATTTACACGCCCAGCATTTACACCTCCAGCATTTACACGCCCAGCATTTACACGTCTAGCATTTACACGTCTAGCATTTATACGTCCAGCATTTACACGCCCAGCATTTACACGTCTAGCATTTACACGTCTAGCATTTATACGTCCAGCATTTACAAGCCCCGCATTTACACGTCCAGCATTTCGTCCAGCATTTACACGTCCAGCATTTCGTCCAGCATTTACACCTCCAGCATTTACACGCCCAGCATTTACACGTCTAGCATTTACACGCCCAGCATTTACACACCCAGCATTTACACGCCCGGCATTTATACGTCCAGTATTTATATGTCCAGCATTTATACGTCTAGCATTTACACGCCCAGCATTTACACGCCCAGCATTTCGTCCAGCATTTATACGTCCAGCATTTCGTCCAGCATTTATACGTCCAGCATTTATACGTCCAGCATTTTTATGCCCAGCATTTTTGACGGACAAAATGTTTTTCATATTAATTGATTTTCCCTCCTACATCCGTCAAAAATAACGTCAGTCACAAAAAAGGACTGTGTGGCCACTACCTTGTCGTTAGTCAGAAAGTACGTCCGTTGTGCACAGACGCACAGAATGCGTTCGTCTGACCCGAGCCTTATAGGACATGTGCTTCACACATCCAGCAGCATCTGACCCCAGGCTGGGACATCTCTAAACTTCACGGGAAAGTTGCTCCACATGTCCGGTCTGCAGAGCATTCTGAGATTGCTCCACATGTCCGGTCTGCAGAGCATTCTGAGATTGCTCCACATGTCCGGTCTGCAGAGCATTCTGAGATTGCTCCACACGTCCGGTCTGCAGAGCGCGCTGAGATTGCTCCACACGTCCGGTCTGCAGAGCGCGCTGAGATTGCTCCACACGTCCGGTCTGTAGAGCACACTGAGATTGCTCCACGCGTCCTGTGACGGCACCGTTCTCTTCCGTCTGTCCTGGCTCTCCCGACACCCCTTCATTGCGGTCAGCCCGGCTACTGGGAGCGCTGTCCTCAGCGCCTCGAGCAGCTTGACCCGCCTGCTTCTGTTCCTCTGCCCTGGAGCCGTTCGGAATTTCCAGAAGGCGGCTCGGTACCTTCTGAGGGTGATAGTGTAGTGTGGCGTCGCTGAATGAAACACCAGACGCGGCTGTATGTTCCAACAGGATCCTCTCTCTCTGAGCTCTGAGAGTTCTCTGACTTTTTAATGAACAAAACGCCACCATTTATGCTGAAGTCCAACAGTCATAATTTGCATAAAATGACGCACCTCGTCCTACCCATACTAATTACATTAGGTCAGTTATTTACAATAAACATTCTTTACATTCTCTAGCCTATCCATTGTTCTAACACATCAGATTAAACACACACTATTAGAGATCCCTTGAATTAAACATGCAGCTAGATAATGGGAAAAGCCCTGTTGCATAAATTACACAGCAATAAAGCTTGTTTACTGTATACACAACAACACATTTACCTACAGGAATATAAGTATTTAAAAAACCAAAGTTACGCCATTTTACACTAAACTAAATTAAACTAAAACCAAACGATGTAAAATATATTTAAAAACACACGATATAAATGAACATAAAGTCTCTTGGGGTTTGAAGCGAGGAGCGCCACGTCAGCTCCATGACACGTCCGGTCTGCAGAGCGTGCTGAGATTGCTCCACGCGTCCGGTCTGCAGAGCGTTCTGAGATTGCTCCACACGTCCGGTCTGCAGAGCGCGCTGAGATTGCTCCACACGTCCGGTCTGCAGAGCGCGCTGAGATTGCTCCACACGTCCGGTCTGTAGAGCACACTGAGATTGCTCCACGCGTCCTGTGACGGCACCGTTCTCTTCCGTCTGTCCTGGCTCTCCCGACACCCCTTCATTGCGGTCAGCCCGGCTACTGGGAGCGCTGTCCTCAGCGCCTCGAGCAGCTTGACCCGCCTGCTTCTGTTCCTCTGCCCTGGAGCCGTTCGGAATTTCCAGAAGGCGGCTCGGTACCTTCTGAGGGTGATAGTGTAGTGTGGCGTCGCTGAATGAAACACCAGACGCGGCTGTATGTTCCAACAGGATCCTCTCTCTCTGAGCTCTGAGAGTTCTCTGACTTTTTAATGAACAAAACGCCACCATTTATGCTGAAGTCCAACAGTCATAATTTGCATAAAATGACGCACCTCGTCCTACCCATACTAATTACATTAGGTCAGTTATTATCAAAAAACATTCTTTACATTCTCTAGCCTATCCATTGTTCTAACACATCAGATTAAACACACTCTATCAGAGATCCCTTGAATTAAACATGCAGCCAGATAATGGGAAAAGCCCTGTTGCATAAATTACACAGCAATAAAGCTTGTTTACTGTATACACAAAACACATTTACCTACAGGAATATAAGTATTTAAAAAACCAAAGTTACGCCATTTTACACTAAACTAAATTAAACTAAAACCAAACGATGTAAAATATATTTAAAAACACACGATATAAATGAACATAAAGTCTCTTGGGGTTTGAAGCGAGGAGCGCCACGTCAGCTCCATGACACGTCCGGTCTGCAGAGCGTGCTGAGATTGCTCCACGCGTCCGGTCTGCAGAGCGTTCTGAGATTGCTCCACACGTCCGGTCTGCAGAGCGTTCTGAGATTGCTCCACACGTCCGGTCTGCAGACGTTCTGAGATTGCTCCACACGTCCGGTCTGCAGAGCGTTCTGAGATTGCTCCACACGTCCGGTCTGCAGAGCGTTCTGAGATTGCTCCACACATCCGGTCTGCAGAGCGTTCTGAGATTGCTCCACACGTCCGGTCTGCAGAGCGCGCTGAGATTGCTCCACACGTCCGGTCTGCAGAGCGCGCTGAGATTGCTCCACACGTCCGGTCTGCAGAGCGCGCTGAGATTGCTCCACACGTCCGGTCTGCAGAGCGTTCTGAGATTGCTCCACACGTCCGGTCTGCAGAGCGCGCTGAGATTGTTCAGCGTGTGAATGCTTTAATATCCGAGAGGAAGTAAGAGTCTGCTGTAATTAACGAACAAATCGTATAAATATCAGGGTTTATCTAGAAATCACCATCGGGCAACGCGAGGAGGTCTCCCAGCCTGGACGTGACCACACATAGAGCCACTTAGCGGACGGTAACATTTTATCCCAAGTGAAGGTAACGGTCTGTGGGCGACGAATGTACAGACTCCACACACACATTAATGAGCAGTGAGATTCTACCGTAACATAATCCTCCCAGCCGTGACGCACATGTAAACACACGGCGCACATGTAAACACACAGCACCGCGACAGCTAGGAATCAATTCATGCAATCTAAAAAAAAAAAACGCCTTTTAAAAGTTGCTGTGGTATTTTTTGTTTACCCCTGTTCGACAGCTTGTCATTTGTCTGCTTGGTGGGTCGACGACTTTTTTCGGATCGATTTCTTGGATGCATTCGGCGGTTTTTCGATGCGTCTTGCAGCCGTTTTTTAATTGATTCAGTGGTTTTACGGATGCGTTCGGCGCACTTCGGGGATCCTGTGGTGAATGCTGAATTCACTGCAGGGTCGGGAATTGAACTCACTGAACTGCGGTGAACGGGAGAGCGCTGGAACGTCAGATACAAACTCTGTATAAGCCTGATTGTATCAAACACATTAGCGATTAGAGTATTTATTTACTAACGCGCTTTAATTGTCAGCTCTTGTGACACGCGCCGATTTATTGTGTTTCTGTGGCGTGTGGGAATATATCCGTTACGAACGCAGGGGACACCCCAAATAAATCGTCGTTTAAACCAGTGATTCGCCCGGGCTTTGGTGCAGAATCCTTGGAATTATTAGGATCGTTATCGTATTGTTTGTTATATTCTGCCCATTCCGGCTCTGCTGCCGGCGCGGCTGTTACTGCAGAGCGTTGTGCTCTGCGGAGCGCTTTATGTGGAATCTCGCAGGTTCCGTGGAGTTTTATAGGCCGTGAAATCGCAGCTGCTACTTTACAAATCATGTGAGAATTAAATACGACAAAGTCCCGTGTGATTGGACAGCGTCACCCCGGAAAGAGGGACCCTAATGCGCACCTCGCACAACCTCAGTATAAAAAGTCGTTTTCTGCATTGTTTGAGAGACGGAGGGTCTAAATTATAAAAAAATCGCTTTATCTGCCCGAAAAATAAAAATACAGTAAATAAAATTCATATTATTACAAAATACACACCTGGCTGCAAGGAATGAGGGGTTACTGGCATTTTACCGTGAGAATGGGGCGACACCGGCCTGCAGAATCTGGCACTTTGGGTAAAATACACCTTTTTGTTTAAGTTTCCAGTGCTTGAAACGTGGTGGAATCTTCATAAAGCTGGTCTTTTATTCATTTTGATGTGTAGCTCTGACCTCTAGAGGTAAAACAGACCCCACTTTGCTGCATAAGGCTGGGGGACCTCAATGTTTCTGGATTTTTTCCTGCATTCCTGCAATTAAAACCCTTAAGGCCCTATTACATTCTTTGCGCATTTGTTTTGCGCGTGCAAATGCGCATTTGCGCGAGTGCAAAACGATTTGCGCCCGGATGTCGTATTACGTTAGCACAAACGATGCGCGTTAACGTCCAACGCGAGTGACCCTGCGCGAGTGCAAGTTCCTGCGCGCATCCCATACTTAACATTGTGAGCGCCAATGCGTTCGTGCACTGGTATGCGGATGGTATAACAATAGTCGGGCAACGAAAGTTTGCGCGCATTTTGTAACCTTTGAAAAGCGGGTGGTAACTGTAAATGTGATCGTTCTGGCCGAAACGAAAAACACCAGCACGAAAAAAAAATACAGAACAGTACAGTTACACATTCTACACATACCCAAACAATAAAATGTTTTGGCTGGTGGTTGTTAATTATTTTTTATAGTTTGTAAATATTTTATTGGAAATGGGTGATTGATGTTGGCTGAATCCCGTGACAAAACAGTCTGCCCCCCCATTCCTGCACGCATTTGCGAACGGCTTTGCGCGTCGGATTTGCACACGAAAAATCTTGAAGGAAGAAAAAATGCGCTCTGATCGTAATGCCATGTTAATTTTCACGCAATAGAGTTTTTTTTCGTGCGCAATTGTGCAGAGAATGTAACAGGGAATGTAACAGGGAATGTAACAGGGAATGTAACAGGGAATGTAACAGGGAATGTAACAGGGAATGTAACAGAGAATGTAACAGAGAATGTAACAGAGAATGTAACAGAGAATGTAACAGAGAATGTAACAGGGAATGTAACAGGGAATGTAACAGAGAATGTAACAGGGAATGTAACAGAGAATGTAACAGAGAATGTAACAGAGAATGTAACAGGGAATGTAACAGAGAATGTAACAGAGAATGTAACAGGGAATGTAACAGAGAATGTAACAGGGAATGTAACAGAGAATGTAACAGAGAATGTAACAGAGAATGTAACAGGGAATGTAACAGAGAATGTAACAGAGAATGTAACAGAGAATGTAACAGAGAATGTAACAGGGAATGTAACAGGGAATGTAACAGGGAATGTAACAGAGAATGTAACAGAGAATGTAACAGGAATGTAACAGGGAATGTAACAGAGAATGTAACAGGGAATGTAACAGAGAATGTAACAGAGAATGTAACAGGGAATGTAACAGAGAATGTGACAGAGAATGTAACAGGGAATGTAACAGGGAATGTAACAGGGAATGTAACAGAGAATGTAACAGAATGTAACAGGGAATGTAACAGGGAATGTAACAGAGAATATAACAGAGAATGTAACAGGGAATGTAACAGGGAATGTAACAGAGAATGTAACAGAGAATGTAACAGGGAATGTAACAGGGAATGTAACAGAATGTAACAGGGAATGTAACAGGGAATGTAACAGAGAATGTAACAGAGAATGTAACAGAGAATGTGACAGGGAATGTAACAGGGAATGTAACAGGGAATGTAACAGGGAATGTAACAGAGAATGTAACAGAGAATGTAACAGAGAATGTAAGAGGGAATGTAACAGAGAATGTAACAGAGAATGTAACAGGGAATGTAACAGGGAATGTAACAGAGAATGTAACAGAATGTAACAGGGAATGTAACAGGGAATGTAACAGGGAATGTAACAGAGAATGTAACAGGGAATGTAACAGAGAATGTAACAGAGGATGTAACAGGGAATGTAACAGGGAATGTAACAGGGAATGTAACAGAGAATGTAACAGAGAATGTAACAGAGAATGTAACGGAGAATGTAACGGAGAATGTAACAGGGAATGTAACAGAGAATGTAACAGGGAATGTAACAGGGAATGTAACAGGGAATGTAACAGAGAATGTAACAGGGAATGTAACAGAGAATGTAACAGAGAATGTAACAGGGAATGTAACAGGGAATGTAACAGGGAATGTAACAGGGAATGTAACAGAGAATGTAACAGGGAATGTAACAGAGAATGTAACAGAGAATGTAACAGAGAATGTAACAGAGAATGTAACAGGGAATGTAACAGAGAATGTAACAGGGAATGTAACAGGGAATGTAACAGGGAATGTAACAGGGAATGTAACAGAGAATGTGACAGAGAATGTAACAGGGAATGTAACAGGGAATGTAACAGAGAATGTAACAGAGAATGTAACAGGGAATGTAACAGGGAATGTAACAGAGAATGTAACAGAGAATGTAACAGGGAATGTAACAGGGAATGTAACAGGGAATGTAACAGAGAATGTAACAGGGAATGTAACAGAGAATGTAACAGAGAATGTAACAGGGAATGTAACAGGGAATGTAACAGGGAATGTAACAGGGAATGTAACAGAGAATGTAACAGAGAATGTAACAGAATGTAACAGGGAATGTAACAGGGAATGTAACAGAGAATATAACAGAGAATGTAACAGGGAATGTAACAGGGAATGTAACAGAGAATGTAACAGAGAATGTAACAGAGAATGTAACAGGGAATGTAACAGGGAATGTAACAGAGAATGTAACAGGGAATGTAACAGGGAATGTAACAGGGAATGTAACAGGGAATGTAACAGAGAATGTAACAGAGAATGTAACAGGGAATGTAACAGAGAATATAACAGAGAATGTAACAGGGAATGTAACAGAGAATGTAACAGGGAATGTAACAGAGAATGTAACAGAGAATGTAACAGGAATGTAACAGAGAATGTAACAGAGAATGTAACAGGGAATGTAACAGGGAATGTAACAGGGAATGTAACAGGGAATGTAACAGGGAATGTAACAGGGAATGTAACAGAGAATGTAACAGAATGTAACAGGGAATGTAACAGGGAATGTAACAGGGAATGTAACAGAGAATGTAACAGAGAATGTAACAGGGAATGTAACAGAGAATGTAACAGAGAATGTAACAGGGAATGTAACAGGGAATGTAACAGAGATTGTAACAGAGAATGTAACAGAGAATATAACAGAGAATGTAACAGAGAATGTAACAGAGAATGTAACAGAGAATGTAACAGGGAATGTAACAGAGAATGTAACAGAGAATGTAACAGAGAATGTAACAGAGAATGTAACAGAATGTAACAGGGAATGTAACAGAGATTGTAACAGAGAATGTAACAGAGAAATGTAACAGAGAATGTAACAGGGAATGTAACAGGGAATGTAACAGAGAATGTAACAGAATGTAACAGAGAATGTAACAGAGAATGTAACAGGGAATGTAACAGGGAATGTAACAGAATGTAACAGGGAATGTAACAGGGAATGTAACAGGGAATGTAACAGAGAATGTAACAGAGAATGTAACAGGGAATGTAACAGAGAATGTAACAGAGAATGTAACAGGGAATGTAACAGGGAATGTAACAGAGAATGTAACAGAGAATGTAACAGAGAATGTAACAGAATGTAACAGGGAATGTAACAGGGAATGTAACAGGGAATGTAACAGAGAATGTAACAGAGAATGTAACAGGGAATGTAACAGAGAATGTAACAGGGAATGTAACAGAATGTAACAGGGAATGTAACAGGGAATGTAACAGGGAATGTAACAGAGAATGTAACAGAGAATGTAACAGGGAATGTAACAGAGAATGTAACAGAGAATGTAACAAGGAAATGATAACAGGAATGTAACAGAGAATGTAACAGAGAATGTACAGAGAATGTAACAGAATGTAACAGGAATGTAACAGGGAATGTAACAGGGAATGTAACAGAGAAATGTAACAGAGAATGTAACAGGGAATGTAACAGAGAATGTAACAGAGAATGTAACAGGGAATGTAACAGGGAATGTAACAGAGATTGTAACAGAGAATGTAACAGAATGTAACAGAGAATGTAACAGAGAATGTAACAGGAATGTAACAGAGAATGTAACAGAGAATGTAACAGAGAATGTAACAGAGAATGTAACAGGGAATGTAACAGGGAATGTAACAGAGATTGTAACAGAGAATGTAACAGAGAATGTAACAGAGAATGTAACAGGGAATGTAACAGGGAATGTAACAGAGAATGTAACAGAGAATGTAACAGAGAATGTAACAGAGAATGTAACAGGGAATGTAACAGGGAATGTAACAGAGAATGTAACAGAGAATGTAACAGGGAATGTAACAGAGAATGTAACAGAGAATGTAACAGAGAATGTAACAGGGAATGTAACAGAGAATGTAACAGGGAATGTAACAGAGAATGTAACAGGGAATGTAACAGAGAATGTAACAGAGAATGTAACAGGGAATGTAACAGAGAATGTAACAGAGAATGTAACAGAGAATGTAACAGGGAATGTAACAGAGAATGTAACAGGGAATGTAACAGAGAATGTAACAGAGAATGTAACAGAGAATGTAACAGAGAATGTAACAGGGAATGTAACAGAGAATGTAACAGGGAATGTAACAGGAATGTAACAGGAATGTAACAGAGATTGTAACAGAGAATGTAACAGAGAGAATGTAACAGAGAATGTAACAGGGAATGTAACAGGAATGTAACAGAGAATGTAACAGAGAATGTAACAGAGAATGTAACAGGAATGTAACAGGAATGTAACAGAGAATGTAACAGAGAATGTAACAGGGAATGTAACAGAGAATGTAACAGAGAATGTAACAGGGAATGTAACAGGGAATGTAACAGAGAATGTAACAGAGAATGTAACAGGGAATGTAACAGGGAATGTAACAGAGAATGTAACAGGGAATGTAACAGAGAATGTAACAGAGAATGTAACAGGGAATGTAACAGGGAATGTAACGGAGAATGTAACAGGGAATGTAACAGGGAATGTAACAGAGAATGTAACAGAGAATGTAACGGAGAATGTAACAGAGATTGTAACAGGGAATGTAACAGGGAATGTAACAGAGAATGTAACAGAGAATGTAACGGAGAATGTAACAGAGATTGTAACAGGGAATGTAACAGAGATTGTAACAGAGAATGTAACAGAGAATGTAACAGAATGTAACAGGGAATGTAACAGGGAATGTAACAGGGAATGTAACAGAGAATGTAACAGAGAATGTAACAGGGAATGTAACAGAGAATATAACAGAGAATGTAACAGGGAATGTAACAGGGAATGTAACAGAGAATGTAACAGAGAATGTAACAGAGAATGTAACAGGGAATGTAACAGGGAATGTAACAGAGATTGTAACAGAGAATGTAACAGAGAATGTAACAGAGAATGTAACAGAGAATGTAACAGGGAATGTAACAGAGAATGTAACAGAGAATGTAACAGAGAATGTAACAGGGAATGTAACAGGGAATGTAACAGAGAATGTAACAGAGAATGTAACAGGGAATGTAACAGAGAATGTAACAGAGAATGTAACAGAGAATGTGACAGGGAATGTAACAGAGAATGTAACAGGGAATGTAACAGGGAATGTAACAGAGAATGTAACAGGGAATGTAACAGGGAATGTAACAGAGAATGTAACAGGGAATGTAACAGAGAATGTAACAGAGAATGTAACAGGGAATGTAACAGAGAATGTAACAGAGATTGTAACAGGGAATGTAACAGGGAATGTAACAGAGATTGTAACAGGGAATGTAACAGAGATTGTAACAGAGAATGTAACAGAGAATGTAACAGAATGTAACAGGGAATGTAACAGGGAATGTAACAGGGAATGTAACAGAGAATGTAACAGAGAATGTAACAGGGAATGTAACAGAGAATATAACAGAGAATGTAACAGGGAATGTAACAGAGAATGTAACAGGAATGTAACAGAGGAATGTAACAGGGAATGTAACAGAGAATGTAACAGGAATGTAACAGGGAAGTAACGAGAATGTAACAGAGAATGTAACAGAGAATGTACAGAAGAATGTAACAGAGAATGTAACGGAGAATGTAACAGGAGGGAATGTAACAGGGAATGTAACAGGGAATGTAACAGAGAATGTAACAGGGAATGTAACAGGGAATGTAACAGAGAATGTAACAGAGAATGTAACAGAGAATGTAACAGAGAATGTAACAGAGAATGTAACGGAGAATGTAACAGGGAATGTAACAGGGAATGTAACAGAGAATGTAACAGGGAATGTAACAGGGATGTAACAGAGAATGTAACAGAGAATGTAACAGAGAATGTAACAGAGAATGTACAGAGAATGTAACGGAGAATGTAACAGGGAATGTAACAGGGAATGTAACAGAGAATGTAACAGAGAATGTAACGGAGAATGTAACAGAGATTGTAACAGGGAATGTAACAGGGAATGTAACAGAGATTGTAACAGGGAATGTAACAGAGATTGTAACAGAGAATGTAACAGAGAATGTAACAGAATGTAACAGGGAATGTAACAGGGAATGTAACAGGGAATGTAACAGAGAATGTAACAGAGAATGTAACAGGGAATGTAACAGAGAATATAACAGAGAATGTAACAGAGAATGTAACAGAGAATGTAACAGAGAATGTAACAGAGAATGTAACAGGGAATGTAACAGGGAATGTAACAGAGAATGTAACAGAGAATGTAACAGGGAATGTAACAGGAATGTAACAGAGAATGTAACAGGGAGAGAATGTAACAGGGAATGTAACAGGGAATGTAACAGAGATTGTAACAGAGAATGTAACAGAGAATGTAACAGAGAATGTAACAGAGAATGTAACAGGGAATGTAACAGAGAATGTAACAGAGAATGTAACAGAGAATGTAACAGGGAATGTAACAGGGAATGTAACAGAGAATGTAACAGAGAATGTAACAGGGAATGTAACAGAGAATGTAACAGAGAATGTAACAGAGAATGTGACAGGGAATGTAACAGAGAATGTAACAGGGAATGTAACAGAGAATGTAACAGAGAATGTAACAGAGAATGTAACAGGGAATGTAACAGAGAATGTAACAGAGAATGTAACGGAGAATGTAACAGAGATTGTAACAGGGAATGTAACAGGGAATGTAACAGAGATTGTAACAGGGAATGTAACAGAGATTGTAACAGAGAATGTAACAGAGAATGTAACAGAATGTAACAGGGAATGTAACAGGGAATGTAACAGGGAATGTAACAGGGAATGTAACAGAGAATGTAACAGAGAATGTAACAGGGAATGTAACAGAGAATATAACAGAGAATGTAACAGAGAATGTAACAGAGAATGTAACAGAGAATGTAACAGAGAATGTAACAGAGAATGTAACAGGGAATGTAACAGAGATTGTAACAGGGAATGTAACAGAGAATGTAACAGAGAATGTAACAGGGAATGTAACAGAGAATGTAACAGAGAATGTAACAGAGAATGTGACAGGGAATGTAACAGGGAATGTAACAGGGAATGTAACAGAGAATGTAACAGAGAATGTAACAGGGAATGTAACAGGGAATGTAACAGAGATTGTAACAGAATGTAACAGAGAATGTAACAGAGGAATGTAACAGAGAATGTAACAGGGAATGTAACAGAGAATGTAACAGAGAATGTAACAGAGAATGTAACAGGGAATGTAACAGAGAATGTAACAGAGAATGTAAGGGAATGTAACAGAGAATGTAACAGAGAATGTAACAGAGAATGTGACAGGGAATGTAACAGAGAATGTAACAGGAATGTAACAGAGAATGTAACAGAGAATGTAACGAGAATGTAACAGGGAATGTAACAGGGATGTGACAGGGAATGTAACAGAGAATGTAACAGGGAATGTAACAGAGAATGTAACAGAGAATGTAACGGAGAATGTAACAGGGAATGTAACAGGGAATGTAACAGAGAATGTAACAGAGAATGTAACAGGGAATGTAACAGAGAATGTAACAGAGAATGTAACAGAGAATGTAACAGAGAATGTAACAGAGAATGTAAGAGGGAATGTAACAGAGAATGTAACAGAGAATGTAACAGAGAATGTAACAGAGAATGTAACAGAGAATGTAACAGGGAATGTAACAGAGAATGTAACAGGGAATGTAACAGAGAATGTAACAGAGAATGTAACATGTAACAGGGAATGTAACAGGGAATGTAACAGAGAATGTAACAGGGAATGTAACAGAGAATGTAACAGAGAATGTAACAGGGAATGTAACAGAGAATGTAACAGAGAATGTAACAGGGAATGTAACAGGGAATGTAACAGGGAATGTAACAGAGAATATAACAGAGAATGTAACAGGGAATGTAACAGGGAATGTAACAGAGAATGTAACAGAGAATGTAACAGGGAATGTAACAGGGAATGTAACAGAATGTAACAGGGAATGTAACAGGGAATGTAACAGAGAATGTAACAGAGAATGTAACAGGGAATGTAACAGGGAATGTAACAGGGAATGTAACAGGGAATGTAACAGAGAATGTAACAGAGAATGTAACAGAGAATGTAACAGAGAATGTAACAGGGAATGTAACAGGGAATGTAACAGAGAATGTAACAGGGAATGTAACAGGGAATGTAACAGAGAATGTAACAGGGAATGTAACAGGGAATGTAACAGGGAATGTGACAGAGAATGTGACAGAGAATGTAACAGAGAATGTAACAGGGAATGTAACAGGGAATGTAACAGGGAATGTAACAGAGAATGTAACAGGGAATGTAACAGGGAATGTAACAGAGAATGTAACAGAGAATGTGACAGAGAATGTAACAGAGAATGTAACAGGGAATGTAACAGGGAATGTAACAGAGAATGTAACAGGGAATGTAACAGGGAATGTAACAGGGAATGTAACAGGGAATGTAACAGGGAATGTAACAGGGAATGTAACAGAGAATGTAACAGGGAATGTAACAGGGAATGTAACAGGGAATGTAACAGGGAATGTAACAGAGAATGTAACAGAGAATGTAACAGGGAATGTAACAGGGAATGTAACAGAGAATGTAACAGAGAATGTAACAGGGAATGTAACAGGGAATGTAACAGAGAATGTAACAGGGAATGTAACAGAGAATGTAACAGGGAATGTAACAGGGAATGTAACAGAGAATGTAACAGAGAATGTAACAGAGAATGTAACAGGGAATGTAACAGAGAATGTAACAGAGAATGTAACAGGGAATGTAACAGGGAATGTAACAGAGAATGTAACAGAGAATGTAACAGAGAATGTAACAGGGAATGTAACAGAGAATGTAACAGAGAATGTAACAGAGAATGTAACAGGGAATGTAACAGGGAATGTAACAGAGAATGTGACAGGGAATGTAACAGAGAATGTAACAGGGAATGTAACAGAGAATGTGACAGAGAATGTAACAGAGAATGTAACAGAGAATGTAACAGAGAATGTAACAGGGAATGTAACAGGGAATGTAACAGAGAATGTAACAGAGAATGTAACAGAGAATGTAACAGGGAATGTAACAGAGAATGTAACAGGGAATGTAACAGGGAATGTAACAGGGAATGTAACAGGGAATGTAACAGAGAATGTAACAGAGAATGTAACAGGGAATGTAACAGAGAATGTAACAGAGAATGTAACAGAGAATGTAACAGGGAATGTAACAGGGAATGTAACAGGGAATGTAACAGGGAATGTAACAGGGAATGTAACAGGGAATGTAAGAGAATGTAACAGGGAATGTAACAGGGAATGTAACAGGGAATGTAACAGGGAATGTAACAGGGAATGTAACAGGGAATGTAACAGAGAATGTAACAGGGAATGTAACAGGGAATGTAACAGGGAATGTAACAGAGAATGTAACAGGGAATGTAACAGAGAATGTAACAGGGAATGTAACAGGGAATGTAACAGAGAATGTAACAGGGAATGTAACAGAGAATGTAACAGGGAATGTAACAGAGAATGTAACAGGGAATGTAACAGGGAATGTAACAGAGAATGTAACAGAGAATGTAACAGAGAATGTAACAGAGAATGTAACAGAGAATGTAACAGAGAATGTAACAGAGAATGTAACAGGGAATGTAACAGGGAATGTAACAGGGAATGTAACAGAGAATGTAACAGAGAATGTAACAGGGAATGTAACAGAGAATGTAACAGGGAATGTAACAGAGAATGTAACAGGGAATGTAACAGGGAATGTAACAGAGAATGTAACAGGGAATGTAACAGGAATGTAACAGGGAATGTAACAGGGAATGTAACAGGGAATGTAAAGAACAGGGAATGTAACAGAGAATGTAACAGAGAATGTAACAGGGAATGTAACGAGAACAGAATATGTAACAGAGAATGTAACAGAGAATGTAACAGGGTGAGAAGGGAATGTAACAGGGAATGTAACAGGAATGTAACAGGGAATGTAACAGGGAATGTAACAGAGAATGTAACAGGGAATGTAACAGGGAATGTAACAGGGAATGTAACAGGGAATGTAACAGAGAATGTAACAGAGAATGTAACAGGGAATGTAACAGGGAATGTAACAGGGAATGTAACAGAGAATGTAACAGGGAATGTAACAGGGAATGTAACAGGGAATGAAACAGAGAATATAACAGAGAATGTAACAGGGAATATAACAGAGAATGTAACAGAGAATGTGACAGAGAATGTAACAGGGAATGTAACAGAGAATGTAACAGGGAATGTAACAGAGAATGTAACAGGGAATGTAACAGAGAATGTAACAGAGAATGTAACAGAGAATATAACAGGGAATGTAACAGGGAATGTAACAGGGAATGTAACAGGGAAATGTAACAGGGAATGTAACAGAGAATGTAACAGGAGATGTAACAGGGAATGTAACAGAGAATGTAACAGAGAATGTAACAGGGAATGTAACAGAGAATGTAACAGGGAATGTAACAGGGAATGTAACAGGTGTAACTGAGGAGAATGAATGTAACAGAGAATGTAACAGAGAATGTAACAGGGAATGTAACAGGGAATGTAACAGGAATGTAACAGAGAATGTAACAGAGAATGTAACAGGAATGTAACAGGGAATGTAACAGGGAATGTAACAGAGATGTAACAGAGAATGTAACAGGGAATGTAACAGAGAATGTAACAGGGAATGTAACAGAGAATGTAACAGAGAATGTAACAGAGAATATAACAGAGAATGTAACAGGGAATGTAACAGGGAATGTAACAGGGAATGTAACAGGGAATGTAACAGGGAATGTAACAGAGAATGTAACAGGGAATGTAACAGGGAATGTAACAGAGAATGTAACAGGGAATGTAACAGGGAATGTAACAGGGAATGTAACAGAGAATGTAACAGGGAATGTAACAGGGAATGTAACAGAGAATGTAACAGGGAATGTAACAGGGAATGTAACAGGGAATGTAACAGAGAATGTAACAGGGAATGTAACAGAGGAGCTCAGAGGTAACGAGGGATGTACAGGGAATGTAACCAGGAACTGGTAACAGGGAATGTAACAGGGAATGTAACAGAGATGTCAGGGGACAGGGAATGTAACAGGACAGGGAATGTAACAGGGATGTAACAGGGATGTAACAGAGGAATGTAACAGGGAATGTAACAGGGAGAATGTAACAGGGATGTAACAGGGAAGTAACAGAGAATGTAACAGGGAATGTAACAGAGAATGTAACAGAGAATGTAACAGAGAATGTAATCGAGCCCTTAATGTTGCAGGGAATTAAAATACAATATATAAAGGGGCTGGAGGCTGGGGTGCCAGTTATTACACCATGTGAGGGAGAGCGCTGCATTTAATGCGCCGAGGCCGGAGCTTCTCCCGGATGGAGCCGGATATTTCATGCAGATATCATCTCGCCGAGGAAGAGGAGACAAATAAATGGTGACGCTCCTGCGACCTCGGCCCAAGCACAGAGTCACGGCTCAGGAATCGCATCGACATCGCAAAGAAACTAAATCCTTATTTCAGTAAATCATTATTTTCCAGCATAAAAACACAAGAATATCAGAAAAAACAGAATTTCCTGCGACCGATTTCAAAATGGCAGAAGTGGGTTAGAATTACATTTCCAACGCTCCAGGGAGGGGTCGCGGATTTTCAGACGCTCCGGGGAGGGGTCGCGGAATTTTCAGCCCTGGGAGGGGTCGCGGATTTTCAGACGCTGCATGGGGGGGGTGGTGGATTTTCAGACGCTCCAGGGAGGGGGTCGCGGATTTCAGACGCTCCAGGGAGGGGTCGTGGATTTTCAGACGCTCTGGGGAGGGGTCGCGGATTTTCAGACGCTGCATGGGGGGGGTCGTGGATTTTCAGACGCTCCAGGGAGGGGGTCGCGGATTTTCAGACGCTCCAGGGAGGGGTCGTGGATTCTCAGACGCTCTGGGGAGGGGTCGCGGATTTTCAGACGCTGCAGGGGGGGTTGTGGATTTTCAGACACTCCAGGGACTTTTCAGACACTCCAGGGAGGGGGGTGGATTTTCAGATCTCCGGGGAGAGGGTCGCGATTTTCAGACGCTCCGGGGTGGGGTCGTGGATTTCCAGACGCTGCGGGGGGGGGGGTCGTGGATTTTCAGACGCTCCAGGGAGGGGTCGTGATTTTCAGATGCTCCAGGGAGGGGGGTCGGGATTTTCAGATGCTCCAGGGAGGGTCGCGGATTTTCAGACGCTCCGGGGTGGGGTCGTGGATTCAGACGCTGCAGGGGGGGTCGTGGATTTTCAGACGCTCCAGGGAGGGGTCGTGGATTTTCAGATGCTCCAGGGAGGGGGTCGCGGATTTTCAGATGCTCCGGGAGGGTCGTTGGATTTTCAGACGCTCCGGGGAGGGGTCGTGGATTTTCAGCGCTCCCGGGAGGGGTGGTGGATTTTCAGACGCTCCGGGGAGGGGTCGTGGATTTTCAGACGCTCTGGGGAGGGGTCGTGATTTTCAGACGCTCCGGGGAGGGGGGTGATTTTCAGACGCTCCGGAGGGGTCGTGGATTTTCAGACGCTGCAGGGGGTGGGTTGTGGATTTTTCAGACACTCCAGGGAGGGGTCGTGGATTTTCAGATGCTCCGGGGAGGGGTCATGGATTTCCAGACGCTGCAGGGGGGGGGGTCGTGGATTTTCAGATCTCCAGGGAGGGGTCGTGGATTTTCAGACGCTCCGGGGAGGGGTCGTGGATTTTCAGACGCTCCGGGGAGGGGTCGTGGATTTTCAGACGCTCCGGGGAGGGGTCGTGGATTTTCAGACGCTCTGGGGAGGTCGTGGATTTTCAGACGCTGCGGGGGGTGTGGATTTTCAGACACTCCAGGGAGGGGGTCGTGGATTTTCAGATGCTCCGGGGAGGGGTCATGGATTTCCAGACGCTGCAGGGGGGGGGGGTCGTGGATTTTCAGATGCTCCAGGGAGGGGGTCGCGGATTTTCAGACGCTCCGGGGAGGGGTCGTGGATTTCAGACGCTGCATGGGTGGGGGTCGTGGATTTTCAGACGCTCCAGGGAGGGGTCACAGATTTTCAGACGCTCCAGGGAGGGGTCGTGGATTTTCAGACACTCCAGGGAGGGGTCGCGGATTTTCAGACGCTCCGGGGAGGGGTCATGGATTTCCAGACGCTGCAGGGAGGGGTCGTGGATTTTCAGACGCTGCAGGAAGGGGTCGCAGATTTTGAGACGCTCTTAGACAGGGGGCCGCGGGGATTTTAGTTGCTCCATAGACTATTTGTAAAGTTGTTTCATTTCCCCATTTAATGTCCGGAATTAATGGATAGTTTATGGCTCCGGCGATAAGACGCAATGCTTTCATCTGCTTGAATAAATTTATTGGCACCTTCTGTGCGGTGCGAGGAAACGATAGCGAGGAAACCGGCGACTGCGAATGAAGATTAGAATAAAAAATTCTCTAAAGCGGGAATTACTTGAATTTTTGCACCCCCCCCCCAATATTAAAACCGCCCCAAAAAATACCAGTGAATGGCGCAGGAGCTGGGGCCAGAGAGCAGGCTATTCCCAGAGCTTTTAATGATGTCATAACCGATCAATTGCATTTCTGACAATACAAATGGCACCCGCACACCCTGAATATATGGAGGAACCCCTAAAAACACACCCACACACCCTGAATTATGAGGAACCCCTAAAAACACACCCACACACCCATGAATATTATTGGAACCCTAAAAAACACACCTGAATATATGGAGGAGCCCCTAAAAAGACACCCGCACACCCTGAATATATGGAGGAGCCCCTAAAAACACACCCGCCACCCTGAATATATGGAGAACCCCGCCATATACACCTAAAAAACACACCTGCACACCCTGAATATATGGAGGAGCCCCTAAAAAGACACCGTACACCTGAATGTATGGAGGACCCTAAAACACACCCGCACACCAGGAGGAACCCCTAAAACACACCCACACACCCTAATATATGGAGAACCCCTAAAAACACACTGAATATATGGAGAGCCCTAAACAAGACACCCGCACCACCCTGAATATATGGGAAGCCCCTAAAAAGACACACCGCACACCCTGAATATATGGAGGAACCCCTAAAAACACACCCTGAATATATGGGGCCCCTAAAAACACACCTGCACACCCTGAATATATGGAGGAACCCCTAAAAAGACACCCGTACACCCTGAATGTATGGAGGAGCCCCTAAAAACACACGCCGGCACACCCTGAATATATGGAGGAACCCCTAAAAACACACCCACACACCCTGAATATATGGAGGAGCCCCTAAAACACACCTGCACACCCTGAATATATGGAGGACCCTAAAAACACCACACACCTGAATATATGAGGAGCCCCTAAAAACACACCCGCACAC